>AWOL01S0027698.1:0-11519 GCA_000715115.1 Nicotiana otophora | reverse complement strand
GATCCGATAATCTCACATAGTGTAAACTTCAGTCGGGACCCACAGTTGTCGACCTCGATGAGTGCCTAACACCTTCTCGTTGAGGTAATTTGAGCCATTACCCGATCTTTTCTAACACAGACTAGTTAAAACATAGTTATTTGAAACTAGGTTCCCTAAAGCACCTCAAAATCATTGGGTGGCGAATCTTCTCTTTAAATACCCATTAAAAAGAGTTGTCACAGGTCGATGTCCGCTTTCGCGGGAAACAGGGGAATGATAGTAACAGTAAAGTTTGTGTCTTCAAGGTCGATTGTGACATTTTAGAGATTTGGTATAGATCCACATTGGAAATTTACTATTAATATTTTATGTGTTTCGTTACTACTTGTTGCACATCCTCCATGTCTACATTATATATTTTATTACTGTTTGACCATTAGTAAGTGTCAAGTCGATCCCTCGTCACTACTTCTTTGAGGTTAGACTAGATAATTACTGGGTATGCACAGTTCTACGTATTCACACTACACTTCTTCACTGAATGTGCAGGTACAGAGACAGGTACTTCCAATGGTCGCACGTGTGCGTAGACACACTTCTATGGAGACTTAGTGGTGGGCTACTTTAGTGTTCCAATCTATTTTACTTCGGACAGTAGTGGTAGTAGTTTGTATGTAGTATTTATTCCTTCTCTAGCATTTATGCACAGTTGTACTTATAATTATTGTCACTGTGGTTTATGTATTATTCACACTTAATATTTTTGAGAAAGAAGTATGTACGGTTGTAGAGATTTAGCTTTTATTCGGTGTTTTTAAGGAAACTTATGCTTTTAAAAATTAAAAAGAAATAATTAAAGTGGAGGATCACGTCTGGTATTTCCTAACGGCAGCGTTAGGCACCATCATGACCTATTATAGGTTCTGGATTGTGACAGTTAGGTATCAGAGCTTTAGGTTCACAAAGGTCTCACGAGTCCTGAGCAAACCTAGTTAGTCTTGCGGAATAGTGCGAAGACGTTCGTACTTATCCTTGAGAGGCTAGGGTGTCTTAGAAAAACTCTCTTTCTTAATCTCCTATCATACAGTTGATATTTTGCTAAGTATACTTCTATTATTCTCTCACATATGGTGAGAACGCACGTAGTAGATGTACTCGACGGTAGAGGGGCTGCTCNTTAAGATTACGATATTTAATTAAGCAAGGTGACTAGGTATATTCCTATCCTAACCACAAATTCGTCCCCATTAGAGTGATGATCATGCTCTCTTCAATTCTTCTCTAATCTAAATATGGATTTCCCAAGCATAGCATAGATAGTAAATAGAACCTAACTGCTGGCCAGACAATTAAGCAATTAATCACAGAATTGAAGAAACAACCATATATCAAGGTTAAATCAACATTAAACAACAATATTCATGGCTAAATCATAACCCACGAACTATGGGTTTTAGCCACTCATGATAATAGCAAACAATTTCATAAGTGTTGGATAATTGAAAATACTAAGACAAGATGAAGAAAACTGAGATCTCTTCACTCCCGAATGTTTTTTCGTGTGTATTCTCCCTTCAAATTGGCGTCCGTCTCTAAAAATAAGCCTGGTCTTTCTTTTATACGTGTTGGGTAGGTTTAGGACCGAAATAACCTTGTCCCGGGCAAAGTTATATAGAAATCCCATCACCATCGTCCAGCCCAGTGCTAGGCACCATCCCTGGCGCTGGTAAATTTCATGTTCTTTCTGGGGTGCCACAGGTAGCGTGGGGCGCTGCCTGTGGCGCTGGATATGCCCCTTTTCCTTTTTTCGTCCTTTTTGTCTCTAATTTCTCACATTTCTCCCCCAACCTCTCCCGAATGATTCCTACACATAAACATACCTCCAATTAATATAAATCAACACATTTTACATCCTAAATCCATGAATCAAGAGTAAAACATGAGGCAATATGCATAAAAATATATAGACACTTTAAGCTAAACATCAAGCTTTCAAACAGCTGTACCAACTCATTGTGAAAAGTTTTAGAGATCATACCTATAGGATATGCAATACCTTTAATCTGCCAATGCATTAGTCTAAAGCTGCAATGATGCATGTACAATACTGGGAATCAGAATCACATAAAGACCATGTTTATAAGACTTAATGACTTAACGTGTTCTAATTTGAAACTGTCTACCTGCGTGCATTTTGCTGCTTACGTGTAGAGGCCAACTTGAGACATTTATTGACTTTGTGTGAAGTCCTATATGTTTTGAATGCGTTCTTAGTTTTATCATTTTGAGAACCCTAAGTAGTGTCTAGAACCTCCCAAATAGTAGGTCCAAAGCCTCCTGGACCACAGGCATATGACGGGTAGCGCACGTATATGAGACAATTTAGAATTGAATTAGAGCGCTTTAAGTAAATAACTTTAACAAAGTAATTAGGTTGCAGGAGATGATAGTTTCTGTCCTCTGAATAATATGAGCAACCCTTACTCTAAAAGAGTTATGAAGTATTACCCGGGGTGATCCTTTATGGTAAAAACCTTAGCACACCTCTCATTTACATGTTTATTGTTTACACTTGTTTACAATGGAACCTTTAAACTTCTTATCTTCCCACACTTATATGATAACTTAGGACAATTACGATCCGATAATCTCGCATAGTGTAAACTTCAGTCGGGACCCACAGTTGTCGACCTCGATGAGTGCCTAACACCTTCTCGTTGAGGTAATTTGAGCCATTACCCGATCTTTTCTAACACAGACTAGTTAAAACATAGTTATTTGAAACTAGGTTCCCTAAAGCACCTCAAAATCATTGGGTGGCGAATCTTCTCTTTAAATACCCATTAAAAAGAGTTGTCACAGGTCGATGTCCGCTTTCGCGGGAAACAGGGGAATGATAGTAACAGTAAAGTTTGTGTCTTCAAGGTCGATTGTGACATTTTAGAGATTTGGTATAGATCCACATTGGAAATTTACTATTAATATTTTATGTGTTTCGTTACTACTTGTTGCACATCCTCCATGTCTACATTATATATTTTATTACTGTTTGACCATTAGTAAGTGTCAAGTCGATCCCTCGTCACTACTTCTTTGAGGTTAGACTAGATAATTACTGGGTATGCACAGTTCTACGTATTCACACTACACTTCTTCACTGAATGTGCAGGTACAGAGACAGGTACTTCCAATGGTCGCACGTGTGCGTAGACACACTTCTACGGAGACTTAGTGGTGGGCTACTTTAGTGTTCCAATCTATTTTACTTCGGACAGTAGTGGTAGTAGTTTGTATGTAGTATTTATTCCTTCTCTAGCATTTATGCACAGTTGTACTTATAATTATTGTCACTGTGGTTTATGTATTATTCACACTTAATATTTTTGAGAAAGAAGTATGTACGGTTGTAGAGATTTAGCTTTTATTCGGTGTTTTTAAGGAAACTTATGCTTTTAAAAATTAAAAAGAAATAATTAAAGTGGAGGATCACGTCTGGTATTGCCTAACGGCGGCGTTAGGCACCATCATGACCTATTATAGGTTCTGGATTGTGACAGTTAGGTATCAGAGCTTTAGGTTCACAAAGGTCTCACGAGTCCTGAGCAAACCTAGTTAGTCTTGCGGAATAGTGCGAAGACGTTCGTACTTATCTTCGAGAGGCTAGGGTGTCTTAGAAAAACTCTCTTTCTTAATCTCCTATCATACAGTTGATATTTTGCTAAGTATACTTCTATTATTCTCTCACATATGGTGAGAACGCACGTAGTAGATGTACTCGACGGTAGAGGGGCTGCTCCCCCCCGTTGATAGAGTTCGAGGCAGAGGCTGGGGGAGGATCCCACTCCTATCAGAGGACGAGGGAGTCCTAGAGATGTTCCTGTTGTACCACCAATGGATCCAGTGGAGGATCCTGTTACTAAGGAGAAGGATGAGGCGCCTGCAGCTGATCCGGCCCTGACAAATTTCATGACTTCACCGGGATTTCATGAGGTCATGGGTCGTATGTTGCGGTTCATGGATTATATGACACAGGCTTCTTTATTTTTGGCGGACCCAGCAATCTCTGGCAGGAGGGGGAGCACAGACCCCTATCTCTTAGGATCTAGGGCACGCTGCTGCCGTATATCAAACCCACAGTGCACTACGTATAGGCAGGGTCTAGCCATTTGCCAGCCGCGACCATTGAGCAGTAGAAGCGGTTAGACGGATGGACTAGGCCTTGTTCTCCAGTCTTTGAGGGTGAGCGATCATAGGACCCACATGATTTCATTGATCGTTGCAAGGAAATGATATGTATCATGGTAATATTGGGGTCCAATAGGGTGGACTTCTCCATATTTCATTCTGAGGGCAAGGCTCGCAGATACTGGCAGGCTTACCTCCATTACAGGCCAGTAGGTTTACCTCTCTTGACATAGGATCAGTTTATGCATCAGTTCTTGGAAATGTATGTACTATCTTCAAAGAGAGTGTAGCTTCAGGGTCAGTTCGAGTGGCTCCGTTAGGGTCATATTTTTGTGACCGACTACGAGGAGAGATTTACTGACTTGTTTTGCCATGCAACTATTGTGGGATATAGAGAGGCTGCAGAGGTTTATTATAGGTTTGCACCCTGAGATTCAGATTTTTATGGCCCATGAGGCAGAGATGAGGACTTCCTTTCGTCAGGTTGTAGAGATAGCTTGGTGGATCGAGCGTATCTGTAACCCCAGCGGACAGTTTGCCTCGAGGTATAAGCAACCTCGATATTTTTGTGGATTTAGTGAATCCCAATTGGGGTGAAGAGGTTAGTGCATGATAGGCCAGTCTACCAGTCCCATGCATCTAGCACCACAACATGCTCGGAGTACTCCAACACGACCCTACTTAAGTGCTAGTCCGGAGAGTACTTACCATCTTCCATCTATCAAGGGTTCCTACAGAGGGTATTCATGCCATCAGGGTAAGACTTTGGGTCAGCATTTCTTTACTCCGAGAGATTGTTTTAAGTGTGGGGAGTTGGGCCATATGAAGAGGTTTTTCCCAGACTACGATGCAAGGCAGTGCAATAGGACCAACGACCCATGATTACCGCACCAGCTACCACACCTCCCAGCACCACTTTTCATCCGCAGACCGACAGGCAGTTGAAGCAGATAGTCCATATTCTAGAGGATGTGCTTAGAGCATATGTACCCGAGGGCAGTGGGATCGACTCTTGTCTATGGCCAAATATTCTTATAATAACAGTTATCAGTCTAGCAAGGAGATGGCTCCATTTCAGGCTTTATATGGTCAGCGATGCCATTCCACCTTCGGGTGGTTTGAGCTCGGTGAGTCTAGGTTATATGTCACTAATTTATTGAAGGATGCCTTGGAGAAGGTAAAGTTGATTCAAGAATGACTTCGCATAGCACACTCCAATATAGAAGAGTTATGCAGATCAGAAAGCGCATTGTTTATCATTTGTGGTGGGTGAGAAAGTTCTCTTGAAGGTCTCGCTGATGAAGGGTATCATAATGTTTGGAAAGAAGGGCAAGATGAGTCCTAGGTTTATTGGCCCATTTGAATTATTGAGGCGAGTTGGGGTTGTTGCTTATGATCTTCCTTTTCCTCTCAGTTTATCAGGAGTTCATTTGGTTTTCCATGTGTTTATGCTCCGGAAGTACCACGCCGATAGGTCGCATGTGTTAGATTATTGCACGGTTCAGGTAGATTAGAGTTTGGGTTATGAGGAGGAGCTAGTTGCCATTGTTAACAGGCATGTTTTTCGGTTGAGGTCTAAGAATATTTCTGCGGTAAGGGTCTAATGGAGGGGTCAACCAGTTGAGGAAGCGACTTGGGAGGCCGAGGAGGACATAAAGAGCATATGTCGACACTTATTCATCACCCCATGTATGATTCTAGGCCGGTTCGAGGAAGAACGTTTGTTTAAGTGGTGGAGAATGTGACGACGCGGTCATTTTGCTTTATAGAACCATGTTCCCCTTTTTAAGACTTCCCATTTGTGATTTTACTGCTGTATTAGTTCGGGGATGGTTGGTTTGGTCATGGAAGGCTTCAGGTTGAATTCGGAATACTTAGTTCCATAGTAGTGGCATACGGTGATCAAGTTTAACTTAAGTCAACGATTTGAGTAAACATCCTAGGAGTCAGGATTTGAAGGTTCCAATAAAAGTTTATGAAGATTTTGGACTTGGACGTATGTTCGGATTGTGTTACGGGTGGGCCGGAAGCATTTGGGCGCTTTTTGCTGAAAGTTGGCATTGTGAAGGTTTTAGAATTTACTAAGTTTGACTTGAAGTGGATTTTTGTGTAATAGATGTCCTTTTGGGATTTCGAGCATTAGAATAGGTTTGTATTGTGATTTATGAGTTGTTCATAAATTTTGTGTCATTCCGAGTTGTCTAAGTATGGTTCGACGCGTTCAGAGTTGGTTGAATTGATTTTGAATGTTAGAAGTTGATAAATGAGGTTTTGAGGTGCGATTCTTGATTCTGGTGTTGAAAATGCATTTGGACGGGGTCCTGGGTGGCTCGGGTGTGTTTTGGACCACACAGAGCATGTTTGAACTTGGGTGAAATTGCTAGTGTGCTAGTGTGTTTCACGATCGCGGGGGTTGTCCCACAATTGCAAAGGAGGCTGATGAGGGCCCCTGACTTTTACTCTTCGCGAACGCAATGAGGCTAACATGAATGCGGAAAAGGACCTCGTCCTCCTTCGCGAACACAAACGCAAAGGAGGCTGGGAGTTGAATGGGTTGAGAGCCATAAGGCTTTCACGTATGCTACTGTTTAAATGTGAACGCGAAGGGCAGGGTCAGTTGGGCATCACAAATGTGACCATAAGGTTGTGAACGCGAANGATCCGATAATCTCACATAGTGTAAACTTCAGTCGGGACCCACAGTTGTCGACCTCGATGAGTGCCTAACACCTTCTCGTTGAGGTAATTTGAGCCATTACCCGATCTTTTCTAACACAGACTAGTTAAAACATAGTTATTTGAAACTAGGTTCCCTAAAGCACCTCAAAATCATTGGGTGGCGAATCTTCTCTTTAAATACCCATTAAAAAGAGTTGTCACAGGTCGATGTCCGCTTTCGCGGGAAACAGGGGAATGATAGTAACAGTAAAGTTTGTGTCTTCAAGGTCGATTGTGACATTTTAGAGATTTGGTATAGATCCACATTGGAAATTTACTATTAATATTTTATGTGTTTCGTTACTACTTGTTGCACATCCTCCATGTCTACATTATATATTTTATTACTGTTTGACCATTAGTAAGTGTCAAGTCGATCCCTCGTCACTACTTCTTTGAGGTTAGACTAGATAATTACTGGGTATGCACAGTTTTACGTATTCACACTACACTTCTTCACTGAATGTGCAGGTACAGAGACAGGTACTTCCAATGGTCGCACGTGTGCGTAGACACACTTCTATGGAGACTTAGTGGTGGGCTACTTTAGTGTTCCAATCTATTTTACTTCGGACAGTAGTGGTAGTAGTTTGTATGTAGTATTTATTCCTTCTCTAGCATTTATGCACAGTTGTACTTATAATTATTGTCACTGTGGTTTATGTATTATTCACACTTAATATTTTTGAGAAAGAAGTATGTACGGTTGTAGAGATTTAGCTTTTATTCGGTGTTTTTAAGGAAACTTATGCTTTTAAAAATTAAAAAGAAATAATTAAAGTGGAGGATCACGTCTGGTATTTCCTAACGGCGGCGTTAGGCACCATCATGACCTATTATAGGTTCTGGATTGTGACAGTTAGGTATCAGAGCTTTAGGTTCACAAAGGTCTCACGAGTCCTGAGCAAACCTAGTTAGTCTTGCGGAATAGTGCGAAGACGTTCGTACTTATCTTCGAGAGGCTAGGGTGTCTTAGAAAAACTCTCTTTCTTAATCTCCTATCATACAGTTGATATTTTGCTAAGTATACTTCTATTATTCTCTCACATATGGTGAGAACGCATGTAGTAGATGTACTCGACGGTAGAGGGGCTGCTCCCCCCGTTGATAGAGTTCGAGGCAGAGGCTGGGGGAGGATCCCACTCCTATCAGAGGACGAGGGAGTCCTAGAGATGTTCCTGTTGTACCACCAAGTGGATCCAGTGGAGGATCCTGTTACTAAGGAGAAGGATGAGGCGCCTGCAGCTGATCCGGCCCTGACAAATTTCATGACTTCACCGGGATTTCATGAGGTCATGGGTCGTATGTTGCGGTTCATGGATTATATGACACAGGCTTCTTTATNTACTATTAATATTTTATGTGTTTCGTTACTACTTGTTGCACATCCTCCATGTCTACATTATATATTTTATTACTGTTTGACCATTAGTAAGTGTCAAGTCGATCCCTCGTCACTACTTCTTTGAGGTTAGACTAGATAATTACTGGGTATGCACAGTTTTACGTATTCACACTACACTTCTTCACTGAATGTGCAGGTACAGAGACAGGTACTTCCAATGGTCGCACGTGTGCGTAGACACACTTCTATGGAGACTTAGTGGTGGGCTACTTTAGTGTTCCAATCTATTTTACTTCGGACAGTAGTGGTAGTAGTTTGTATGTAGTATTTATTCCTTCTCTAGCATTTATGCACAGTTGTACTTATAATTATTGTCACTGTGGTTTATGTATTATTCACACTTAATATTTTTGAGAAAGAAGTATGTACGGTTGTAGAGATTTAGCTTTTATTCGGTGTTTTTAAGGAAACTTATGCTTTTAAAAATTAAAAAGAAATAATTAAAGTGGAGGATCACGTCTGGTATTTCCTAACGGCGGCGTTAGGCACCATCATGACCTATTATAGGTTCTGGATTGTGACAGTTAGGTATCAGAGCTTTAGGTTCACAAAGGTCTCACGAGTCCTGAGCAAACCTAGTTAGTCTTGCGGAATAGTGCGAAGACGTTCGTACTTATCTTCGAGAGGCTAGGGTGTCTTAGAAAAACTCTCTTTCTTAATCTCCTATCATACAGTTGATATTTTGCTAAGTATACTTCTATTATTCTCTCACATATGGTGAGAACGCATGTAGTAGATGTACTCGACGGTAGAGGGGCTGCTCCCCCCGTTGATAGAGTTCGAGGCAGAGGCTGGGGGAGGATCCCACTCCTATCAGAGGACGAGGGAGTCCTAGAGATGTTCCTGTTGTACCACAAGTGGATCCAGTGGAGGATCCTGTTACTAAGGAGAAGGATGAGGCGCCTGCAGCTGATCCGGCCCTGACAAATTTCATGACTTCACCGGGATTTCATGAGGTCATGGGTCGTATGTTGCGGTTCATGGATTATATGACACAGGCTTCTTTATTTTTGGCGGACCCAGCAATCTCTGGCAGGAGGGGGAGCACAGACCCCTATCTCTTAGGCTCCAGGGCACGCTGCTGCCGTATATCAAACCCACAGTGCACTACGTATAGGCAGGGTCTAGCCATTTGCCAGCCGCGACCATTGAGCAGTAGAAGCGGTTAGACGGATGGACTAGGCCTTTTTCTCCAGTCTTTGAGGGTGAGCGATCATAGGACCCACATGATTTCATTGATCGTTGCAAGGAAATGATATGTATCATGGTAATATTGGGGTCCAATAGGGTGGACTTCTCCATATTTGATTCTGAGGGCAAGGCTCGCAGATACTGGCAGGCTTACCTCCATTACAGGCCAGTAGGTTTACCTCTCTTGACATAGGATCAGTTTATGCATCAGTTCTTGGAAATGTATGTACTATCTTCAAAGAGAGTGTAGCTTCAGGGTCAGTTCGAGTGGCTCCGTTAGGGTCATATTTTTGTGACCGACTACGAGGAGAGATTTACTGACTTGTTTTGCCATGCAACTATTGTGGGATATAGAGAGGCTGGAGAGGTTTATTATAGGTTTGCACCCTGAGATTCAGATTTTTATGGCCCATGAGGAAGAGATGGGGACTTCCTTTCGTCAGGTTGTAGAGATAGCTTGGTGGATCGAGCGTATCTGTAACCCCAGCGGACAGTTTGCCTCGAGGTATAAGCAACCTCGATATTTTTGTGGATTTAGTGAATCCCAATTGGGGTGAAGAGGTTAGTGCATGATAGGCCAGTCTACCAGTCCCATGCATCTAGCACCACAACATGCTCGGAGTACTCCAACACGACCCTACTTAAGTGCTAGTCCGGAGAGTACTTACCATCTTCCATCTATCAAGGGTTCCTACAGAGGGTATTCATGCCATCAGGGTAAGACTTTGGGTCAGCATTTCTTTACTCCGAGAGATTGTTTTAAGTGTGGGGAGTTGGGCCATGTGAAGAGGTTTTTCCCAGACTACTATGCAAGGCAGTGCAATAGGACCAACGACCCATGATTACCGCACCAGCTACCACATCGCCCAGCACCACTTTTCATCTGCAGACCGACAGGCAGTTGAAGCAGATAGTCCATATTCTAGAGGATGTGCTTAGAGCATATGTACCCGAGGGCAGTGGGATCGACTCTTGTCTGTAGCTAAATATTCTTATAATAACAGTTATCAGTCTAGCAAGGAGATGGATCCATTTCAGGCTTTATATGGTCAGCGATGCCATTCCACCTTCGGGTGGTTTGAGCTCGGTGAGTCTAGGTTATATGTCACTAATTTATTGAAGGATGCCTTGGAGAAGGTAAAGTTGATTCAAGAATGACTTCGCATAGCACACTCCAATATAGAAGAGTTATGCAGATCAGAAAGCGCATTGTTTATCATTTGTGGTGGGTGAGAAAGTTCTCTTGAAGGTCTCGCTGATGAAGGGTATCATAATGTTTAGAAAGAAGGGCAAGCTGAGTCCTAGGTTTATTGGCCCATTTGAATTATTGAGGCGAGTTGGGGTTGTTGCTTATGATCTTCCTTTTCCTCTCAGTTTATCAGGAGTTCATTTGGTTTTCCATGTGTTTATGCTCCATAAGTACCATGCCGATAGGTCGCATGTGTTAGATTATTGCACGGTTCAGGTAGATTAGAGTTTGGGTTATGAGGAGGAGCTAGTTGCCATTGTTGACAGGCATGTTTTCCGGTTGAGGTCTAAGAAGATTTCTGCGGTAAGGGTCTAATGGAGGGGTCAACCAGTTGAGGAAGCGACTTGGGAGGCCGAGGAGGACATAAAGAGCATATGTCCACACTTATTCATCACCCCATGTATGATTCTAGGCCGGTTCGAGGATGAACGTTTGTTTATGTGGTGGAGAATGTGACGACGCGGTCATTTTGCTTTATAGAACCATGTTCCCCTATTTAAGACTTCCCATTTGTGATTTTACTGTTGTATTAGTTCGGGGATGGTTGGTTTGGTCATGGAAGGCTTCAGGTGGAATTCGGAATACTTAGTTCCATAGTAGTGGCATACGGTGATCAAGTTTAACTTAAGTCAACGATTTGAGTAAACGTCCTCGGAGTCGGGATTTGAAGGTTCCAATAAAATTTTATGAAGATTTTGGACTTGGATGTATGTTCGGATTGTTTTTCGGGTGGGCCGGAAGCATTTGGGCGCTTTTTGCTGAAAGTTGGCATTGTGAAGGTTTTAGAAT
>AWOL01S0027697.1:82797-99033 GCA_000715115.1 Nicotiana otophora | reverse complement strand
AGAAATAATTATTTTTCGGAAATAAAAAATAATAAATCTTGGTTTTTCAAGGACATGGTAGTGGGAGGAAGAGAAACTAGGGTTTCTCTTTAATGGAAAAAGTGATGGCGGTGGCTAAGCTTAAGAGAGAAGAAGAAGAAAGAGACTAGGATTTCTATGTCACGACCCAAAAATCCCAACCATCGTGATGGAGCATAATACAGTTGCTAGGCAAGCCGACAATCACATAACAGCTAAACATCTGAATAAACATATTTTAATAAACTCAACAGCTGAAATCTCATAAATATCTAATACAAATAACAAAAATACTACTACAACCACCCCAAAATCTGGTGTCAACGAGTACATGAGCTCTACAAAGTATCAACATAAATCAAAACTCCAGTACAACTGTCTGAGTAATAGAACAGTACGAAGAAAATAAAAAGAAAGAGAGTCAAGGCCTACGATGTCATAGCATCTACCTCGAAGTCTCCGAGCAGGTGTGAGCACAGACTTAGCTATCACCACGTCCAGATGTACAAGTATCTGCACACGAATTACAGAGTGTAGTATGAGTACAACTGACACTGTGTACTCAATAAGAAACATAACTAACCTTGGGTTGAATGTAGTGACGAGCTCAGAAGAAGACAATCAGAGTCAAATATAATGACAACACATGTTAAATGATGACATAAACGATAATAAACTCATTGAAATGACAATAATCAGCTCATTCATGTTACAGACATTTCGACTTGCTTTCAAGTTCAACAATGAAAGTCCAACACTGAGAGGAACATGTCATTTACAATTAGCATGAGGAATGGTACATCTCTATGCCTACATGTATGCATGTTAAATGAATGATTTCATGGTGATATCCCCAAGTACTCACACTCAGAAATACTCAATATGTCTGCCAAATGCCCACGCAAACCACACACAATCACTCAACACTGTACGGGTTCCTAGCATCAATGCCCCTTACCAAAACACGCGTATATATATCACTATGCATGCGCTCACTGCTGGTATGTTAGACTCTGGAGATCCTGCCCAAGCACTAATATAAAGCTAATAAGACCTGCTTCGGCATGCAACCCGATCCACATAATAATGATAATAAAGCCAATATGACCTACTGCGGCATGCAACCCTATCCATAATAACACTCACAACTCGGCTATCAAGCCCACCTCAGTCATCAATCTCTCAAGTTTCAAGGGCTTACAATCTCATACCACTCATCCCAAATAATGATAACTTGTGATGTAACAGTAAATGATAAATAGAGACTGAGATATGATATGCAAATGAAGAATCATGATTGAGCATATAATTACTATTAAAGCAGATAACTCAAAACAATAAAGATAACCTCATTAGGTCTCAACCAAATAAGCACATAGCCTAAACATGATTTCTAACATGAATCACAGCTCAACTACTCTAACAAGCAGAGATTACACAGATAAAAACAAGACTTGATATCAACAAACAATAATCAAGCCGGATCATGATTAACACGGTACATGCCTACATGCCCGTCACCTAGCATATGCGTCACCCCAGCACAACATATATAACACATTTTTCATGGATAATTACCCTCGATTCAAAGTTCAGAAATGTTACTTACCTCAAAGCACGCAACTCAATGCTCCAACAAAACCTTGCCATATGAATAGGCCTTCGAGTGACTCGAATCTAGACGAAGCAACTTAATTCCATCAATAATAGCCATAGGAAACAATTTCAAAAGATAAAGCTAAGGTCTTTAACCAAACCCAAAAAGTCAACCCAAAAGGTCAAACCCGGGCCCACACCTCGAAACCCGACAAAATTCACAAATTCCGAACACCCATTCGACAACGAGTCCAACCATACCAAAATCATCCAATTCTAACCGTAAATCGACCCTCAAATCTCCAAATCTCACTCTCTAATACATAGTCCAAAAATTCCCAAATTTCACCTCAAACACGCAAAATTTAGGTGTAAACATCAATGGGTAAACAATATTTATCGATAAAAGTGATGAATCCTCACTTACCTCTTAAATTGAAGCCAACACCCTCTCAAAAAATGCCCCTAGCCAAGCACCCCAAGTCCAAAATGGGAGAAAAACACGAAACCCTTCGTTTATAGGTTCTGCCAGTCAATCTGCACACGCGTCTCACTTAACCGCATTTGCGGTTCTGCAGGTACGGCCAAATCCCGCATCTGTGATACATTAGTGGCCTCTAACCTTCCGCATCTATGGACCATGCTCCGCATCTGCCTGTCCGCTTCTGCGGACAAACATCGAACATGCGCTTCTGCAAATGCGGCTCCCCGTCCGCATCTGAGACCATGACCTGCCCAGCTCAATCCCGCTTCCGTGGAGAAACAAACGCATCTGTAGGCCCGCAGATGCGGAAAACCCTTCGCATCTATGGTCCCAGACAACCTTCACACATCTCCCACCTGCGCACAAACGGCCGCTTCTGCGGCTCCACACCTATGGCCAAAACCACACAAACGTGGTGACACCAGACCTGAAACTCCACCAATTCCTTAAGTCTAAATCTCAATCTGATTTCAATCTGAATCACACCCGATGGCCCCGAGACCCATCCAAACAATCCAACAGGTCCATAAACATGTTACAATCTTAGTTAAAGCCTCATTGGACGGGGTCCCAGGGGGAGCGGGTTTGATTAGTGTTGGTTTCAGACCATATCCCATTGTTTTTGTACTGTTATTTTTTTGGTGCAGGGTGCTTCTTCACGATCACGGAGGGTCGATCATGATCGCAGAGTGGTAGAGGCTGCATCAAGAAGGTTTTACTCTTCGTGTTCGCATGAGTAGGGCTGTATTCGCGGAGGATTGAGGTCTAGTTCTTCACGTTCGCTTGCGAGGGTCGCGATTGCGGAATTTTGTGGTCAAGAAAGTGGTTTGCCTTCGTATGAGTAGGGCTGCATTCGCGGAGGATTGAGGTCCAGTGCTTCGCGTTCGCTTGCGAGGGTCGCGATTGCGGAAGCTTGTGGTTAAGAAAGTGGTTTGCCTTCGCATTCATGGAGAGTGTCCTATCTTCGCATAGGCTTCGCAAGACACTGCACCGAGTTCACGGTTAGATCTTTACGTTCATAAAATGGGAGCAATAGCTGGGCAAATTTTGGCCCTCGCGATTGCAATGTGTATACCTGGGCAGAATATTTAAGTTGATATTTCCTCACTTTTACCTACTTTATCATATTTTGAGCCCTATACTTCAGGAGTGCGAGATTTTGAAGACCAAATTCACTACATCATTAGGGTATGAAATTTACACTTGGATTTGAGTTTATATCATATTTTTCATGGATTTCTACACCTAAAAGCTTGGATTTTAATGTGAAATTTTGGAGGGTTCCGAAAAACATTTTGGAGAGTGAAAATAGAGATTTGAACCCTAATTTGGAGTCGTCTCTAGATGAAACTTGTATTTTTTGACTCTTATTTTATTGGGTGTTCGGAATTTTTATGTTTTGTAGGGTTATGGGAAGCGAGCTCGGGTTGACTTTTGGTTGACTTTGTGTATTTGATTAAAGATTCAAACTTTATCATTTAGAATCAACATCTATGGCTTTATTTGACGTTATTGGGTTGTATTTGAAAACATTCAAGCCATTTGGAGTTGGATGGTGTGACGAATTGGCATTTTTTGTGATTTAGCCTACCTGGCGGAGGTAAGTCTCTTCGCTAACCTTGTTAAGAGGGAAACCCCTAGGATTTGACTGATTGATGCGTGTTTAATGTACTGGGGGTGGTGTGTATATGTAGTGGCGAGCGTATATGCACTTCTCGTGCTTACATCATGAGGGGGTAAAATTGGGATATTTTATGCCCAGTTTTGACTATGTGCTCATTTGCTTCATGATTTGTTTGACTTATATGACTATGTTCACTCTCTTATTCATGTTAGAGATCATGCCTAGGTTTATGGTTATTTATGAAGGCATGAAAACTTATTCTTGATATATTGAATTGCTTGAATTATTCGTAGTTATATAGAGATGCCATGAGCACATATCTGTTATGCATACACTTTGCATATGTATACTTGATTTGGACTGAGTATTTTTCATGAAAGGTAATACGTGAGGATGAAATACAGTTATGGCACACAAAACATGATAATCGGATATTTGAATATGAGTGAGCTATTAAGCTTCTCTTTGCACTTGGATTTGGATCTGTCCCTTCGAATTCAAGTGATTACCTATGCTACTTTTGGTCCTGTGAGTGTGATCGATGCATGGATTTTGTATTAGGTTATGGTGATACATGGATTGTGTATCGTGGTACATGGATCTAGTACCGGTTTGAGAATCCATACATATTCTTGACTCACTTAGAGGCATTCATTTAGGGACTAGTTGATACGTGACATCTACATATGCTTGTTGGGAGGCTTGGCTCTGCTAATTGAAGCATGTTTTCTTTAAATGATATATCTTGTAGCATTATGATTACTTCTTGTACTGGAAAAGCATGCTTTATAATCTTGAATATTAATATCTTTTATTCTTGTTATTCATGAGATCGTCTACTATTTCTATTCTGAGTTCTATTATATATATCAGGTGTTGTAAGTATTCAGGTGCATCTATCCTCGGCACTACTTCTTTGAGGTTAGACTTGATACTTACTGGATACCGATTGTGGTGTACTCATACTACGTTTCTGCACATCTTTTGTGTAGATACTCAAGTTGGTTCGAGCGGAGCCTCTTGTTGATCTTAGGTGGTATCATAGAGACTCAGGGTGATATGCACTCCATGGATTCATTTCGCAGTGCTCTAATCCCTGTTTCTCTACTATTTACTGTCTTTTTGTATTTCAGACAATTTTATTATGTATACAGACTTATACTATTTTTGTAGTTGCTCGTGTACTGGTGCCACCTAGTCTTAGGGTTTGTATTGTATTGTCGTGTTTATGCCACATTTTGATAATATTGTTACTGCTTTGGGACAATTTCTATCTCTAATTAAAATATGAAAGTGTTAATTAAAGGAATGGCTATATCTTTGTGGATTGTGAGTTGGCTTGCTTAGCAAGTACGACTAGGCGCTATCACAGCCTTAAGGTGGGATTTTGGGTCATGACAAGTTGGTATTAGAGCTCTACGTTGTGTAGGTTCCATTCTTTATCGTGCGACTTTATTGATCCTAAGTTTGAATCCTTGTCTTTCTATTCTCTTAGAGATGGTGAGGACATGTTCCTTGGAAGTAGTTGGACAGGCACCAACTGAAGCCCCATGAGAAGAACTACCTGATGCATGATTTTGAGTTAGCAGCTACTGTACACGCGCTCAAGATTTAGAGGCATTACCTATATGGCATGGCTTGTGAGGTGTATCCGGATCATCGGAGTCTCCACCATCAGTGTAAACATTAGATTTGTATTTGAGGCAACGAAAATGGTTGGAGCCGTTGAAGGATTATGATCCAAACACCTTGAGTAAAAACGTAGTGAGTGTATGTATTTGGAATTCATTCCAATTGTAGAGAGATCTTCAGTTATGGATGTTTAGGCTTTGGCCAACAGATTCATGAGATTGGATATTTTGGAGCCTTGTAAGTTCTTTGCACCTGTTGTATCACAGTCATCCTTGTATGATCGCATGAAGGCTCGCCAATATGATGATCCCCACTATATTGTCATTAAGGGTACATTGCAGCGAGGTGGTGCGAAGGAGGTGACTATTGGTGATGATGGGGTATTGAGGCTTCAAGGTCGGATCTGTGTTCCTAATATGGATGGTTTGAGAGAGTTGATTCCTGAGAAGGCTCACAGTTTGCGGTATTCTATTCACCCAGGTTCTACAAAGATGTATTATGATTTGAAGCAGTTATTGGTGGAGAAGGATGAAGAAGGACATTGTTGAGCATGTTGCACGATGTTTGAATTGTCAGTTGGTCAAGTATGAACATCAAAGACCGGGTGATTTGCTTCATAGGTTGGATAAACCGAAGTGGAAGGGGAATCATATCACTATGGTTTTTATGGTAGGGCTGCCATAGACTTTGAGGAAATTTGATGTTGTCTGGGTTATTGTGGAGAGACTGACAAAGTCTGCACATTTAACTACGGTCAAGACTTATTTCACTTTTGAGCAGTTCGCTCGGATCTATCTTAGAGAGATTGTCTGCCTGCATAGTATGCCTGTGTCTATCATCTCGGATCGAGGCACTCAGTTTATGTTGCACTTTTGGAGAGCCATTTAGTGTGAGTTGGGCACACAGGTGGAGTTGAGTACTGTATTTTACCCTCAGATGGATGGGCAGTCTGAGCGGGCCATTATGCTCTTGGAGGATATGTTAAGAGCTTGGGTTATTGATTTTTGAGATCGATGGGACCAGTTTCTACTATTAGCGGAGTTCCCCTACAATAATAGCTACCAGTCTAGTATCTAGATGGCTCTGTATGAGGCCATATATGGGAGGCGATGTCATTTACTAGTTGGTTGGTTTGAGCATGGGGAGGCTAGGTTGGTGAGCACCGATCTGCTTTGTGATCCTTTGTAGAAGGTGAAGCCGATTCAAGAGCGGCTTCGTACATCATAGTTCAGGCAGGAGAGTTATGCTGATAGGAAGGTTCACGATGTGGCTTTCACGAAGGGTGTTTTGTTCTTCTCAAAGTTTCGCCTATGAAGTGCGTGATGAGGTTTGGGAAGAAGGGAGAGTTAAGCCTTCGACGTATTGGTCTATTTGAGGTTTTGGAGAGAGTGTGTAAGGTGGCTTACTAGCTTGCTTTGCCACCCAGTTTGTCTAGAATTCATCCAGTGTTTTATATTTCCATGCTCAGGAGTATTATAAGGATCAGGCATATGTGTAGATTTCAGTTCGGTGCAGTTGGATGAGAACTTGGCTTCTCAGGAGGAACCAGTGACCATGTTTTGATAGGTAGGTTTGGAAGCTGAGGTCGAAAGATATTGCATTAATGAAGGTTTAAAGGAGAGGTCAACTGGTCGAGGAAGCAACTTGGGTGACCAAGCATAATATACAAAGCATTTGTCTTCATCTTTTTGTCATTACAGGTATGTTTCTCTACTCGTTCGAGAACAACATTTGTTTAAGAGGGGGAGAATGTAACGAACCGACTGGTAGTTTTTTTGTATTTGAGTCTCTTCCCCTATTTGATGCTTTTTGTATGTTTGTTCATGGGTTTGTGACTTGCGGGGGTGGTTGGTTTGGCTTTATGAAGGTTTGAGAGTGAATTGAGAAACTTAGTCTCATTTTAGAAGCTTATGTTGTAAGAGTTGACCAATTGTTTGACTTTTGTGTAAACAACCTCGGATTGGTGTTTTGATATTATAATAGGAAGGTAAGGTGATTTTTGAATTAGGCGTATGATCGGAATTGGATTTGGAGGTTCCTAGGATGTTTTGGCTCTATTTTCCGAAAGGTGGCAATTTGTAGGATTGAAGAGTTCATAGGTTTGAACGAGGTTGACTTTGATGATACCGAAGTCGAATCATTGTTCCGGAACTTGGTATAGGTTTATCATGCCATTTGGAGATTGTGTGCAAAGTTTGGTTGAAATCCCGATTCGTTAGGCTTGAATTAGACGCTTGGTTGCAAGTTGGAATTTCTTGATATTAAGTGATTGATTTTGATCGTCGATTCTTGGTTTTGATGTATTCCTTGTGTTTTGGGCCCTTGTAAAAGTTTGAATAAGGTATTGAGACTTATTGGCATGATTGGACGGAGTTTGTTTTTTTGGGGGGGGAGAGTGTGATTCAGGGTGATTCCGGACCATTTCACTTTGTTTTTTGACTTCTGTCTTTCTGGTGCAAGGTGTTTCTTCGCGATGCGGAGGGTGGATCGCATAGCGAAGTAGTAGAGGCTGGCAGGCAGATTTTACTCTTCGCATTCGTCTGAGTATTTGCATGTTCACGGAGGATTGAGGTTCAGTACTTCGTGTTCACAAGCGAGGGTCGCGATTGCGAAAGGTTTTGGTCAGGCATGTGGTTTGCCTCGGCATTCGTAGAGAGGGTCCCGCATTCGTATAGGCTTTGCAAGGCAATATACCGCGTTTGTGGTTAGGTCTTCGCATTCGCGAAATGGGAGTATCAGCTGGGAAGATTTTGTATACCTATCGTGATATGTATACCTGGGCAAAATATTTAAGTTGAGATTTTGGGACGTTTACATACTTTATCATATTTTGAGCCCTAGACTTCGAGAGCAGAAGATTTTGAAGAGCGATTTCACTACATCATAGGAAGAAAGCAATTTATAATTTGATTTGACTCTATATCATATATTTCCATAGATTTATACACCTAAAAGGTTGGATTTTAAAGTGTATTTGGGGTTTTTTTTGCAAAACTATTGGAAAGTGAATAAGTGATATTTGAACCCTGATTTGGAGTCGGTTTTGGATGAAACTTGTATATTTGGACTCGTATTTGAATGCGTGTTAGAAATTTATGAGTTTAGCTGAGTTCTTATAAGGCCTTGTAAAGGTTCGCCAAGGTTTTGAGTTTTTATGGTTCCAACGTAAGCTATTATGCCACAATAAGGATTTTTGTATTATGCAATTCATCGTAGAGTTGGTAGAAATATTTGTAGAAAATGATGATTTTGTGGTCCATTATGCTATCATGGATCTGTTCCGCTGACTGCGGAATCACCACGGAATGAGTCAAAAGAAACTCAAATTTGAAGACCATTTCATGGCCATTCTGTTCGCCACAAATCCATTATGCTACTGCGAAATTGCATCACGGATCTGACCAGACCCAACCCGGAATTTGAAGACTATTTTGTGGCAGGCCGTGGATCTGTTATGCTATCACATAATTGACACATCACTTTGTGACCTTTCTGCTTGCTATAGATCTGTTCTACTACAACAGAATTGCATCACATAATGGACATCAGGGGGTCATTTTTGGATGTTTTCCAATCCGACTCTATTTTAATATAACTCTTGAGGGAGTCATTTAAAAAAACATAACCTGATGTTTTAGAGAAAGGATAGCAATTTAGAGAGAGAGGGAGAAGCTCTATCAAATTCTACTCCTCAATTTCTTGTGCTAGTATAGGGAATTCAAGAAGGAAAGCTCTAAAGTCTTCTATTAATAAGGTAAGACCTTACCCAGCTCACATGCAATGTCCTACTATGCAATTATGAGTAAGATTGTATTATTTTGGGGGTTTATGGGATGGTGATCAAAAGCCTAGCCCTCTATTCCGAGTTTGGGGTGTGGGAGGAAAATGTGGGGTGTGGTTCTTGATTTGAGGGTGTGTCGTTGGGTATGTATCAATGGAGGTGATATTGAGGATGTTGAACTATCGTGGGTAGATTGTTGTTTAAAATTGGTTGCGGGGTTAAGGAATTCCATCATAAGAACCTTGTAGTCAAATTTTGCACACTTAATGTTTGATGAATTGCCAATAAAGGCTAAACCTATGAACGCCTCCCTAATAGTTCTTCAATTTGATTATGTTTCTATAGATTGAAGTGCTAATAGTAGTGTATCATTAGAGTAGAAAACTCAATCAAGGTCTGTTGGCGAAACTCCTTCCATAGAATCGAATTCCGTGAATTCCTTGTAAAACTCCAATTACGGTTTGTCTAAGAACTATTCCTATTGTTTTGAATTATTTCTAATGATTGATTGGCCTAAAGGCTTATGACTTTGATCATGTTCTAATTGAAAATTATTATGCTCTCATTTGGAGGAAAATTCGATGTGTTTAAGACTCTTGCTCATGTATCTAAATCCATGACTTCCAAATGTTTTCTTTGTATTGACATTTTATGATAATCCTTGTAAAGTGATTAAGTGAAAAGTATGAATTATGAAATGCGGCCATCATGCCAAGAATGATGATTTACATTTTTGGCCAAGGGTGCCAATGAAATAAAAGAAAGTATTAAAGCCTATGAAACGAATGTGATCCTTTTATATGAAAAATGTTTTTGGGACTCGTTAGATCACCGAGGAAGGATGGGTTATAAATGCCCAGGCCCGAAACTATACAAGCCGGTGTAGGAGTTGATTGCGGGGTGAGTCCCCATTATATTATATTGAGATTATTCCCATTGACTGGGAAGATTTGATAGCTAGCAAGGACATATCGAACCACACGACATTGTAGTAAGACGGCCTAGCTGATCGGGCGGAGATCGGACGCTATGCCACGCACATGGTGGTACTGTGTTTCTATGTTCATCCCGCATACATTTGGGTAAGACAGCTTAGCCGATAGGGCAGCACTTTCATACTACTCTTCCGTTCCATTTAGAGGCTCCATAGACATAGTGTGGTTTGTGTTTTGATATGGGAAATAGACTATAAATATTGTAGTTATGGGATGTTCCACTATCCAAAGTGAACTTGTAATATTTTGGAAATTGTCAATGAAACTCCTTTAAGTAATGAAAAAGGGTGTTGTACACTTTGTTCTTCACATGTATATCTCTTGTTACTGATTCTTAAATTATTAATGGATAAGGTTGGGTAGAAGGCATCAAGTAGGCTTGCTTTATTGGGATGTCTCGGTCGAGCGTTGGTTGCTCTCCCCAGGGTCGGGGCATGACATTTCCAGGAAGCGAGTGTTACACCCCGTAGTATTGTACGTTGGATTTGTCGTAAAATAATTGACATCAGTTCAAGGACAATATCATTATGATGTAAAATACGGTCCAAGCTATAATACCTCGTATTTATGGACTAGTGTCATACAAGGTATGACCATGATAGTAAGGTATATAAAGTGTGTTAAAAGTGATAAGTATTTTAAGTAATTTGAGATAATTCTTAATTATGTGGTTAATTGGTTAATTATTGGTTAGTGGGAGATTAACAAGTTAACAAATTAATTAGAATTGTGGATAAGCATAATGGATCCTCCCCCCACAACGTGGCAGCAAGTGAAAGAGGACTCAAAAAATCAAACAATGACTCTTTGATTTATGAGATTAGGTGGCATATTTAGAGGAAATTGTTAGCTAAGTAATCATACAATGTGGGGCCTACACTAACTAAGATAAAAAATCTCTTTAATTCACAAAGAGAGATGCTTATATCTAATCTACAATGTAATGGATCCTCTTCAGCAAATATCACACAAATTTTGCAATAGCAACGTGATTTGCTTCAACAATTCATATGAAACTGCTTAATACTATAGCAGCGTGAAATTGCAACTCTAAGGGAGTACAATACAATCTTTCTCAAGAATATCATACGGATATTTCCCTACATCGATCCGCCATTACGTGTTTTTTACAAAAGACGTGGGTTAGAGGGATGATTAAGAGAATTAGCTCAGGTATGTTAAAGTTATCCCTTATTTCCTTTTGGCATGATCCATACGATATAAACGAAACGAGTAAACGCACAACTTTCATAAATGACTCTATTCATAGAAGTGCTAGGGGTGCCTATATTCTTGATTCCCCATGTGTCTTATTATTATATCTTATGTTCATGGATCTCAGAAAAATACGTAGTTGATAAAGTTTATCCGAAGGCATATTGATCTTATGACATTCCGAGAAATCTTATTAACGTACTTCTTATGCATTTCATTCATTTGTACATGTACACTGACCCATGACCAGATGGCATTATATACACGTATATTATATGTATATGGGATATGGGAAAAGGTCACGGCGTTATATACGCACCACCACCTGATCAGCTGGTATATGTTGATGATTTTGCCCACAATGGCCGAGATTATATGATGGGATGCCCTCAGAGACTTGGTGATATTATGTACGCATATACCTATGCATGATATGACATTTGAATATATATGCATGACATTATAAATATTAAACAATTTACAGAGCTATTTAGACTTACATGTTGAGTCTTTTACCCCATGTTTATCTCATGTCTTTTATTTACTGATTTTCATTCCTTAGATACTCGATACATTATTTGTACTGATGTTCCTTTTGCCTGGGGACACTACGTTTCATGTCCGCTGGTCCCGATAGACAGGTTGAGATTCCTCCAAGTAGGCTATCAGCTCAGCGGAAGGTGTTCATGCACTATATTTGCTCCATAGTTGCTTATTTGGTCAGTATGATTTGTGCATGTATTGATTGGTATGGCGGTGCCCTGTTCCGACCTTTATGGTATTTATCTACTCTTAGAGGCTTGTAGACAGATGTCAGGTATATGGATACTTCTATGGCCTTGTCGGTCTATGATTTAAGTACATAAAGGATCGTGCCGGCCTCATAGGCCCGTATGTCATATGTATAAGTCGGTATATCACGTTGAGTCTTTCCTCATGTTTTATTCTAGTTATCTCACGACAGCCTTTCCGACTCATTTACCTATTATAGTATGATAGGAAATATACGTTACATTGGTTCTCGGTTAAGTAAGGTACAGGGTGCCCATCACGGCCCATCGGTTTGGGTCGTGACAAAAGTGGTATCAGAGCAGTTCTATCCTAGGGAGTCTACAAACCGTGTGTAGTATAGTCTTGTTTATATGTGTGTTGTGCACCACACTTATAAACAGGAGGCTACAGGGCATTTAGGACTATCACTCTTTCTTCTTACTCTAGATCGTGTGGTAAAGCTCACTTGTAAGAATTCAACCCCTAAATTCTATTTTATTCATAATAAGATGATACCTATATCCAAAGGACAGTTGGTAAGAGATTGCATTTGGTGGTGGAAGAGTTGAGTTATAGGAACTCGATTTTGCATAATTCTTATGATGCGTAAATGTGAGGTTTTCAGCAGAACATGTGTGTACTAAGACGTGTAAGCTTCTCGATAAGGAGCCTTAAGGCAGGAATATCTATTCATCCATATGCTGAAAAGAAATAAGAGAATGTGAAGATAGATACAGCTTCAACAAGTAAAAGAAGCAAGGTAAAGAAGGGTACGAGGTACCCAGTTAATGAAAATTATCAGTATTACAATTCAGGCAGAGAAATATAAGCATTTTGGGTTACCTTCAACAGTAACAGATGTATGTATAATTGGCCACATCTATCTCAGTTATGCCCTATGAGAGCTAACAAATATGGCTTAAGAGAAGGACGGGATATCAGGATCCGGCTGGGGTTAGAGTAACCCTAAATGGTGGATGGATTATTAGTGTAAGTTGACATTTCCTAAGGATAGTGCAAACATGGTAATGGATCTCCTTGTGAGAGACTCAGATGGTGCACTCTAGAATATTACAGCTAGATATGAATACTAGAATGTTCAAAAAAAAAAGAAAATTTCAAGGATAGTCACTGGAAGCCTGGAAAGGATAAAGATTACCTTAGTGTGGCTCCCGTCCCTAATAGAGCGAGAATGTTAGGCAATCCGAAGATCTAGGGGATGGGGCAAGGGGAGCTAGAAGCAAAAGAATATCTTGTTGAAGTTTTCAGAATAAAGTGATAGACAAAAATGTTAGCAGGGAAATAAGAAGATAGTTAATGAAGCATTATGAGTAAGATGTCATACATGGATGACAATGGTAGATCAAACAAAAATGACAGTATTACAGAGTCTATAGTCAAGGGAAGGAAAAGACGAGAGGTGACAGGCCTTGAGACAGCAAAAGAGTATAGGCAATAAAGTCATATCCTCATTTCGTGAAATAAGTTAGTGGTTCCAGTGCGACTACCAGAAGGAAAAGTTAGACCCCAAAATAATAGAAATCAGTATGGGCTGATGAATAAGATAAACTAAACATGAATTAGGGACTGAGTGATTTGATAATAGTCGGCATCATGAGAATTTCAGAGATTGCGTTCTGGCGATAATGGAATGGACGACAGAAGAATAACCTTTAAAGGTCATTCAGTAAGACGCTTCCCTAAAGAAAGCAATGTAAGCAAAGTTAAGCTTAAGGGACTATGTGTGCCAGTTACACTAGGTGTCACCCTCATGAGTAAGGAATTTTGTTATCCTTGGTACAGAAGGATTACCGCAAGGCGAGTAAGGGTCATCGATGATGTGAAAAGACGCCAAAGATGAAGAGGTAAAACATCTATAGGTAGATCATCGTAGCACTAAATCTTAGTACTTCCCAAAGGGGAGAATATGGTGTGATGTGGCATTAAGTCAGAGTTAAGTGGTTCTAGTAACTATGGATTGGTAAATGAAGAATGTGATAAAAATGAGAAAGGGATGAGATTGCACTTATTCAAATCCAACAGATATGTTACGACTCCAGCATATTATGCTAGTACAATGCCGGGGAGAGCCAGTAAGGGTTTTTCCCATGATGTTATTGGTATATAAGTGTGAATGAACCTTTGATGCATAAGGAGATAGTGCAAAAGGTAAGTTAAGACAAAGAAAATAACCCAATAGAGATTACGCGGAATATAGATATGAAAATGGACCAACGAGCAGTTAGTAGTTGATTCAGGAAAAGTCTAGTTATGGCTAGACAGGAGGTTACAGATAATTCAACAGATCATGCAAGATAAATGTAGTGAATTCCAACATAGGGAATTCAGTCTCGCAGATATGGCATCGTGACCCTTGAGTAATATTCAAATAGGAGTTGGGGTAGTTAAAGGTACCGTATGAGTGTTACGGAAATAAAAGAGAGTGCCACTAGGAAGACAATCAAAATATCAGCTCAGAAGCAACCCTACAGGCACAAGGGCGTGTAGGTAAGTAACTAAGGACAATTATAGGTGAGGAAGAACATCAAAAAACAAATCTAGTATACGATGTGATAAGCTCGCAGATTTACAAGAGTCAGAGGGTCCTCCCTAAGTACTACAACAAAAGACTAGCTGAGTAAATAAGGAAGAAAGCTTCAATTTAAGCACAATTACCTAAAGAGGAAATGGTCTTGTAACAACAGTCTCACAACAACATTGTATGCACTCCATAAGAAAGTGGCACCTATCGTGGCTAAAGAACGAGAAGAAGAAAAAAAAGTCAAAAGGTGATATTCAAGATCATATGGGTTGTATGGAATTCCAATATGTGCGGGCACTAAGAAGACCAAGTATCTATCCAGCAAGTGGCAGAACGACCAGAAAATGTAATTGCTTACATTTAAAGAAAGTTGAGAAGGAACTAAAGGAATTATTCGAGCAATGATCCAGAGTTAGTTACGTTATGAACTCACTTAAGATTTCGGAGTATTATTCATGCAGTATATATGTTGACAATCATAGAGCCGTAGAAGACTCCGGTATAAGTTAAAAGAAAGAATTGAGTCCAGGTCATAGACAAAGGATTGAATTGTTAGAAGATTGTATCATGGATATTACATAACGTCGATGAAAGGCTAAAGTGATAACTAATACCGTGATCCGCAGATCAGAAGATAGCTTAAGCCTACATAAAGGCTGATCAGAGGGAAGAGGAAACTAAAGAGTTACATCAACTAAGTAAATCAGGAGTCTAATTTTTGGACCAAGATAATTATAGAAATCGTGATTGAGAACATTGCAGAATCACTCTTAATATCAGAGGTACAAGATAGATAGTACAACAACTATATTCTGTAACAGCTCTGCGATAAAGCCAGTTAGAATAGTACCAGCCTCATAAGAAGTCAGTATGAAGCTCCCACCGGATTTTGTATGCACCAGAGGTGCAAGTATTATAATAGAGCTTCAAGTTGTGGATATGAATTATACCTATGTGGAAGGGAGTCATGAAAGAGATAGAAGATGTTATGCGATATTTTAAGGTAAGTAAGGTAAAGGTGAACAACGTACGAGATACTCAGATGCAGAAGGTTGTGAATAATCTATACTTCGGATAGAGGGCTAAAAGCGATGGGATTCAGTATCCAGGAATGATAGCGGTGTCATTAGTGGCATATCTTCTAGCCTATGGTTTCTAGGTATCGAAAGGTCTAGTTAAGAGAGTAAATAAGACTTAGTGACGATATGATGTCTCGCTTGATGTTCCAGAATGACATAAGGAAATCCATAGTGCGAGCAAGTTGAAGGAAGGTTGCGAGTAGTATAAATAGATATGTGTAGATTGCAAGCTAAAGTATGGTATAGCGACAAGGTTTTAGGAAGACATTAGTAAGGATAAGGAAAGGCGAGTGAGAAGGTGACGAGAATGGATAAGTCCTCGGGGTTAAGCCCAGGAAAACAAGACAGCTAATGGTTTCTCTAAATTATAGAAAGCTCAGTATAGCATGAATGAACTCAAAGGAGTCTAAGACTAATAGCATTTAGAAGAGATGGAATGCTGCCCTGGTAGTAGAATAAGGGTGTAATTGTGATAGATAAAGGATTACGTTTGGGCCTT
>AWOL01S0027697.1:59654-80748 GCA_000715115.1 Nicotiana otophora | reverse complement strand
CCCCCATAAGATGAATCACGTTGGAATGCTATAAAAAAATAGTTATTGAAGTATAGTATCGCCCCTAGGTGGATTAGGAAAGTCACTTCAGATATTCCCCGATGAGACGTAAGCCCTAGTGACAATGTATTACGTAAGAGGTTTCAAGTTATTAGTAGTAGATTGTAGATCAACATTGAGGTGAATCAACAACGGATGTATAAAAGTTATATGAGATGAGATAAGGCCATCATTCTTAAGATGAACAGTAATTAAGAAGCATTAAAGGACTTAGGTTTATACATATAGGATAAGCAACGAGAGTAACCCGGAGTTTGGTAGCAGACCTCAGTAACAATAAACTGAGGTAAGAGTTATGGTATAGTATGACCTACTTAGATATAGTAAAGCCATAGACGCCTAGAGGGACAACTTGTCATAATTCTATATATGTTCACAAAGTGAAGCCTAGAGATTGGCTAAAGTCTAGAGGAAAAAGGAGAGAAGAGTCGCATAAGCACACATACAAGGACAAAGTGGTACAGACTGCATGATAGAAGGTAGTAATAGTTACGAGATTGGAAGAATTCCGACCACCAGTCGTGGTGTGAGAAAGAGGCCTAAACGGGGGAATGCCCTGGCCTTTAGATTTATTCACAGAAAAATTGCTTAGATGTAAAGGACAGTATTAATACCATTCATAAGAGCTATCCAGTTATAAGACAGATAAGTGCATCAGCCAACATTCGAGGACGAATGTTCCAAATGGGGGGGATGATGTTATACCCCGTAGTATTGTACGTTGGATTTGTCATAAAATAACTAACATCAGTTAAAGGACAAGATCATTTTGAGGTAAAATACGGTCCAAGCTATAATACCCCATATTTATGGACTAGTGCCATACAAGGTACCACATGACCATGATAGTAAAGTATATAAAGTGTGTTATTCCCCATATGTCTTATAATTATATCTTTTGTTCATGGGTCTCAGAAAAATACGTAGTTGATAAAGTTTATCCGAAGGCATATTGATTTTATGACATTCCGAGAAATCGTATTAACGTACTTCTTATGCGTTTCATTCATTTATACATGCACATTGACCCATGACCAGATGGTGTTATATACGCGTATATTATATATATATGGGACATGGGAAACTGTTACGGTGTTATATACGCACCACCACCTGATCAGCTGGTATATGTTGATGATTTTACCTACAGTGGCCGAGATGATATGATGGGATGCCCTCAGAGGCTTGATGATGTTATGTATGCATATACCTATGCATGATATGAAATTTATACACATATGCACGACATTATAAATATTAAAAGATTCACAGAGCTATTCAGACTTACATGTTGAATCTTTTACTCCATGTTTCTCTCATGTCTTTTATTTACTGATTTTCATTCCTCGCATACTCGGTACATTATTTGTACTGACGTCTCTTTTGCCTGGGGACACTGCCTTTCATGTCCGCAGGTCCCGATAGATAGGTTGAGAGTCGTCCAAGTAGTCAATCAGCTCAGCGGAAGGTGTTGGTGCGCTCCATTTGCTCCGGAGTTTCTTATTTGGTCAGTATGATTTGGGCATGTATTGATTGGTCTGGCGGGGCCCTGTCCTGACCTTTATGGTATTTATCTACTTTTAGAGGCTTGTAGACAGATGTCATGTATATTTATACTTGTATGGCCTTGTCTGCCTATGTTTTGACTACATAAAGGATCGTGCCAGTCTTATAGGACCGTATGTCATATGTATAAGTCAGTACATCATGTTGGGTAATCCTATATCGAGTATTTTCTCATGTTTTATTTTAGTTATCTCACGACAGCCTTTCCGGCTCATTTACTTATGATAGTATGATATGAAATATTCGTTACATTAGTACTCGATTGAGTAAGGTACCGGGTGCCCGTCACGGCCCATCGGTTTGGGTGGTGACAGCGGGCTGGGGGTTGACTTTGTGTATTTGATTAAAGGTTTGAACTCTATCATTTGAGATTGATTTCTATTATTGTTTTTAGGTTATTGGGTTATATTTGACTAGATTAGAACTGTTTGGAGTTGAAGTTTTGACGAATTGGCATCTTTGGTGATCTTTAGCTTACCAAGCGGAGCTAAGTCTTATGGCTAACCTTGTTTAGAGGGAAACCCCTAGAATTTGACTTGATTTCTATGTGTTTAATGTATTGGGGGTGGTGTATATACATTGTGGTGAGCGTATGTGCTCTTACCATGTTTACATCATGACATGGGTAGAATTGGGATATTTTATGCCTTGTTTTTACTATATGCTCATTTGATTCATGATTCTTTTGATTTATATGACTATGCTCGCTCTCTTATTCATGTTAGAGATCATTCCTAGGTTTATGGTTATTTATGAAGGCATGAGAACTTATTATTGATATGTTGAATTGCTTGAATAATCTATAGTCATATAGAGATTCCACGAGCACATATCCGTATGATTTCTATTAAGTACTTATGCAACTTTTATCTGTAATTCGTGAACACATACATACACTGTATATGGATAGATTTGGATTGAGGATTTGGCGCGAAAAGTAAAGCTTGCAAACGAAATACAGTTATGACACACAAGACATGATGATAACATATTTGATTATGAGTGAGCTATTACGCTCTTCTTTGCGCTTGGATTTGGATTTGTCCCTTCAGAGTCAGGTGATTACCCATGCTACTTTGGGCCCTCCGAGCATGGTTAATACATGGATTTTATATCGAGTCAATACATGTATTTTGTATCAGGTTATGATGCTACCTGGTTGTAAAGACCTGGCCGGTCGTTTTGAGAACTGTGGCCTTGTTCCCCCATTAATTTCCTATTATATGTTCATTTGTTGTTATGTGACTTGCCGGGGTAGTTGGTTTGGTTCCGGGGATCTTTCGGACTGAATTGGGACACTTAGTCCCAAGGTTGGAAGCTTAAGTTGAAAGAGTTGACCGGATGTTGAAATATGTGTAAAGCACTCCAGAATGGAGTTTTGATAGTTCTGATAGCTCTGTACGTGGAATTTGGACTTAGGAGTGTGTCCGAATATGGATTTGGAGGTCCGTAGGTCGTTTTCACTTGAATTGGCGAAAGTTGGAAGGTTGAAGGTTTGGAAAGTTGATAAATTTCACCTAGAGTTGACTTTACTAGGCCCGGATTTTAGTTTCGGAAGTTGGAATAGGTCTGTTGTGTCAATTAAGGCTTGTGTACAAAATTTGAGCTCAATTAGAGTTGGTTTGGAATGTTTCGGTATTTGTTTTAGAAGTTCATAAGTTTATTAGGCTTGAATCGATGTTCCATTCGTGGTTTTAGTGTTGGTTGATGTTATTTGAGGCTTCGAGTCAGTTCGTATCATCTTTTAGGACTTGCTGGTAAGTTCAGACGGGGTCCAGGATGTCACTACCCAAACCGATGGGCCATGACGAGTGCCTGAGTCCTACTTGTCGAACACCCCTAAGCATGCGTCTAAGATATAAACATGAATTAAGAGTAGGTCATGAATAACATTTGTCAATAAACTGTTGAATCACGTGAATAAAATACGTGAGTAAAACATGTTTACAAGACATATATACATATACATGCAGAATACGGTAGGGCGAGCCGACATGGCTGCTATAGACAACTATACATCCAAAACTAGAAGCTGACAAGGCCACACACTATCCAACTATACATGACTGTCTACAGACCTCTAATAGAGTGTACAACTGTATAAAGGACGGGACTGGGCTCCATCGTACCCGTATCTACATACCAAAAATAGCATACCAAAACTAGTAACAGCTCCGGATCAAGTGGATCACACCAACTCTCACTTATCAAAGATCCTAAAAAGGGGGACCATCAACCTGTCTACCTGCACCTGCGGGCATGAAACACAGCGTCCCCAGGCAAAAGGGATGTCAGTACGAGTAATGTACTGAGTATGTAAGGCATAAACATCAGTACATAGAAGACATAAAAGAAACATAGAGTAAAGGAATACACTTGTAAGTCTAAAAAACTTTGTAAATCCTGAAATATTTATACGTTCATGCATATGCGTATGAATGTCATGTCATGCATAGGTATGTGTGTACATCACATCATCAAGCCTCAGAGGGCATCCCGTCATATCATTTCGGCCTTTGTGGGAGAAATCATCTATATATACCAACTGATCAGGTAGTAGTGAGTATATAACGCCGTAACCTTTTCCCATATCCCATATACGTATAATATACGTGTATATAATGCCATCTGGTCATGGGTCAATGTACATGTATAAATGAATGAAATGCATAAGAAGTGAGTTAATAAGATTTCTCGAAATGTCATAAAATCGATATGTCTTCGGATAAATTTTCTCAATTACATATTTTTCTGAGACCCATGAACAGAAGATATAATAATAAGACACATGGGAATTGAAGAACATAGGCACCCCTTGGGCTTCTATGAATAGATGTATTTATGAAAGTTGTGCATTTGCTCATTTCGTTTGTATCATATGAATCATACCAAAAGGAAAGAAGGGGTAGCCTTAACATACTTGAGCCGATTCTCTTGACAATCCCTCTAATATACGACAATCGCGACAAAACACGTGACGGCAAGATCGAAGTAGGAAAATATCCGTATGATATTCTTGAGAAAGGTTATACCGGGCTCCCTTAGAATTGCAAATTTCGTTGTTATTACGTTGTAGGTGTTCATAAGAATTTGTTAGGGAATTTCCATCCGTTACCTTGTTGAAGCTCTAATCCATCTCCGATTAATGAATTAGGGAGGTTGATTTTATCCTAGTGAGTGGGCCCCCACATTAGGTGATTACATGGCCAAAGAATTCCCTAAATTTGCCAAGTAGCCCCATGATTTATCTAGTCAATATTTGAATCCGTACTTGCTCCCACATTGGGAGGTTAATGCTTATGCTCCAATTTCCCATTGTTTTGTTAACTTCCCACCTTAATCAACAATTAACCCATTATTAACATAATTAGGTAATATATCAAATGACTTAAAATATTAATCACTTTTAACATGCTTTATATACCTTACTATCATGGTCATGTGGTACCTTGTATGGCAGTAGTCCATAAATATGGGGTATTATAGCTTGGACCGTATTTTATCCCTAATTGACAACCTTCAACGAAACTCATCTTCTTTGATTTGTTTACCCTCTAACCTTCACGGTACTTAACTAACACTTGTTATAAAAATAGCATAAATACTTATAACCTCAAAAATAATCTCACTCCCGAGCTTACGTCGATTAACTTACGGCGAAACTTTAACATAGGAAATGCGGGATATAACATCCTTCCCCCTTAGAAACATTCGTTCTCGAATGTTTAACTCCCGGAATCTATATAAATTTTTGGTAGAGTTGCCTTTGTAACAGTACAACTACCAACCCTTCCTGTAGAAAACTCAATAATCCAATGCCACAAAGGACCACAATAATCATTAACGACAATAGCCTCGCATGACCAATGACAATAACTAATACAGGAATCTATACATGCACGTTAAGGTTATGATGTCTCAGTCGGATCCTCCTCTGGAAGAGGAAACAAGTGAGGATACCTAGACTTCATGTCTTCTTTGGCTTCCCAAGTTATTTCTTCCACATTATTGTTTCTCCAAAGTACTTTCACCGAACCTACATCTTTAGTCCTCAATCTACGAACCTGTCTATCTAGTATAGCAATGGGAGTTTCATCATATGATAGCTGCTCTGTGACCTGAACATCATCAACTGACACGACTCTGGAAGGATCTCCAATACATGTACAGAGCATAGACACATGAAAGACTAGATGTACAGACTCCAAGTCAGAAGGCAGGTCTAACTCATACGCTACCTGGACTACCTTGTGTATGATCTTATATGGTCCAATGTACCGAGGACTAAGTTTTCCTTTCTTAATGAACCTCATAACGCCTTTCATCGGTGATATCTTTAGGAATACCAATTGTCAACCTGAAACTCCAAGTCTCGTCATCGATTATCCGCATAAGACTTCTGACGGCTTTGAGCTTCTAATAGCCATTTCAGTATAAGCTTAATCTTCTCGATTTCCTGTTGTACCAGCTCTGGTCCTACTAACTTAGTTTCCCCAACATCGTACCATCTGATAGGTGACCTACACTTTCGTCCATAAAGAGATTTGTATGGAGCCATCTGAATACTGGAATGATAGCTATTATTATATGTGAACTCAATAAGCGGCAGATAATCATCCCAACTACCCTTGAAGTCTATCACACAAGCCCGTAACCTATCCTCTAGTGTCTAAATAATACGCTCAGCATGTCCATCTATCTGGGGATGAAATGTTGTACTAAGACTTACCTGAGTCCCCAATCCTTTTTGGAAGGACCTCTAGAAATTAGCTGTAAACTGAGCTCCTCTATCCGAGATAATAGATATAGGGACACCATGAAGTTTTACTATCTCCTTAATGTAAAGCCTTGCATAATCCTCTGCGGAATACGTAGTCCTAACCGGCAGAAAATAGGCTAATTTTGTTAGTCTATCAACAATCGCCCATATAAAATCGAACTTATGTTGGGTACGAAGCAAACCTATGACGAAATCCATATTAGTTACTTCCCACTTCCAAGTCAGAATCTCTATAGCCTGCAATAATCCACCGGGTTTTTGATGCTCAATCTTAACCTGCTGACAGTTAGCGCACTGAGCAACAAACTCTGCTATATCCTTTTTCATTCTGTCCCACCAATATACTTCCATGATATTATGATACATCTTTGTTGCTCCCGGATAGACAAAATAACGAGAATAATGAGTCTCTCCCATAACCTGTCGGTGCAGCCCTGCAACATTAGGGATACATAATCGTCCTCGATATCTAAGGAACCCATCTCCTGTAATCTCAAATGGTGTCTTCTCCTTTTGAGGGATTGTATCCCTGTAATGAGCTAACACATGATCCTCGTACTCGCGTTCCTTCACTTCAGTTACTAAAGGGGATGTTGTCGTATCCTGAATAGTAACTCCGGTATCATCTGAGTCCTGTGATCGGACTCCATGACTAGCTAGCTCAAACATCTCATGGCTATCCCCCTCTTCTTTGGCTGTAAATATGATAGGCTGCCCATAGATCTACGGCTGAGGGCATCGACTACTACATTCTCCATCCTTGGATGGTATAAAATATCAACTTCATAGTCTTTCAGTATCTTCAACCATCTCTTTTGATGTAAATTCAATTCCTTTTGCTTGAAGATATACTAAAGGCTCTTATGATTCGTATAGATATCAACATGAATGCCATACAAATAGTGCCTCTACATCTTCAGTGCATGAATCACTGCGGCTAACTCTAGGTCGTGGGTCGGGTAATTCTTCTCGTGCTTTCATAGTTGTCTAGAAGCATAAGCTAAAACCTTACCATGCTGCATCAGTACACAACCCAATCCAACGCCCGAAGCATCACAATAGATACCATAACCATCGGTTCCCTCTGGGAGTGTTAGAATCAGTGCTGAAGTTAGTCTGTCCTTTAATGCTTGGAAACTTCGTCCGCAGGCATCGGTCCATTGAAACTTAGCTCCCTTCTGAGTCAACTTTGTCAATGGTGCTGAAAGAGAAGAAAATAACTCTACAAATCTCATGTAATAACCTGCCAAACTGAGAAAGCTACCAACCTACATCGGTGTTGTAGGTCTAGGCCAAGTTTTTACTGCCTCAATCTTTTGTGTATCAACCCGGATACCTTCACTTGAAATAATATGCCCAAGGAAAGCTACAGAATTCAACCAGAATTCACATTTAGAGACTTTTGCATACAACTTCCCTTTTTGTAGAACTTTGAGCACTGTACGTAAATGATCTGCATGCTCAGTCTCTGAACGGGAATAAAGCAATATATCATCGATAAATACAATCACGAACAGATCTAGAAAGGGTCTGAACACACGGTTCATCATGTCCATGAATACTGCTGGGGCATTGGTCAAACCGAACGACATAACACGAAACTCAAGATGCCCATATCTGGTCCTGAATGCTGTCTTCAAAATATCTTTCTCCTTAACCCTTACCTGACTGTACCCAGACCTCAAGTCTACCTTCGAGAAACACTTGGCACCCTGCAACTGATCAAATAAATCATCAATCCTCGGGAGCAGGTACTTATTCTTGATCATTACCTTATTCAACTCTCTATAATCAATACACATCCGTAAGGAACCATCTTTCTTCCTCAAAAATAACACAGGTGCTCCCCACGGTGAGGTACTAGGTCTGATAAAGCCTTTTTCAAGCAAGTCCCTTAGTTGTTTCTTCAACTTTCTCAGCTCTGCATGTGACATTCTATAGGGAGGAATAGATATTGGCTAAGTATATGGTAATATGTTAATAGCAAACTTAATTTCTCTCTCTGGCAGAAGACCCGAAAGCTCATCGGGAAAAACATCGGGAAACTCGTTAACCACGGGGATAGATTGAATGGTTGGTCACTCTACTTTCACATCCTGAACCCGAACTAAGTGATAAATATATCCCTTTCTAATCATCTCCCCTGCCTTGAGATAGGAAATAAACCTACCTCTCGGTGATCCCGTATTACCTTTCCACTCCAAACCAAGATCCCCTAGAAAATGGAATCGAACCATCTTTGATCTATCAACATTGGCATAAAAAGAAGCCAACCAATCCATACCCAGTATAACATCAACTTCTACCATATCTAACTCAATTAGCTCTGCTACTGTAGATCGACTATGAACTACTACTGTACAATCTCTATATACCCGCCTAGATATTACTGGATCCCCAACAGGTGTGGACACCTCAAAAGGTTTAACCAACTCAGGTTCTATTCCAAACTTACTAGCAACCAACGGAGTAATATATGATAAGGTGGAACCTGGGTCAATCAATTCATATACATCATGTGAGGTGACTGATAATATACCTGTAAGAATATTAGGTGACGAATCCTGATCCTGTCGACCTGCTAATGCATAAATGTGATTCTGAGGAACGCTCTAGCTAGATGCTCCACCTCTGCCTCTACCATGACAGATTGGTGCTTGTGAACCTTGCCTAGGGGGGCATACTGATGATAACGAACCAACTAATGATCCTGCTGGCTGAACTACGTTTGTACCACCTCTCGTTGGACAATCTCTCATAATGTGGCCTGGATAACCATAAGTATAACAAACACCCAACTCCATACAGCATTATCCGACATGCTTCTTACCACACTGAGCACATCATGGCAACGGCGGCCTCATCTAACTTGACTCACCCCTATACTAAGAACTTGAGGCCCTGGAATTCTAACTAGGCCCTGAATATGTGGAATGATCAAATCTCCTATCGACAAACTGAGGGGGTGTGCTAGCTGATGGATGGGCAAGGTACCTCGGGTATTGTTATCTCTAACCACCTCGAAACTCACCAGAAGGACCCGAAGATCTCGCTCTCTTACTCTAGCCCTAATTACGCTCACCATCGGCCCTCTACTTTTGCTTACGCTCCTCTACACCCTGAGCGTATTCTTGAATACAAGAAATATCCTTGCCTGGCTGAAGTGAGACCGACATATAGTCATTAAGCAGGTGCAGCTCAAACCCCATCACGAACCGGTGAACCCAATCCTCCATCTTAGCTACAATAGTGGGAGAATACCTATCCAAACAATCAAATTGAAGGTTGGACTCCCAGCTCTGATGGCGGATAATGACGAAGAAAAGCCTCTATAAACTCATGCCATACTGCTAGAGGGGCATCCTCACCTCTGGACAGATCCCAAGACTCGTAATAATTAACTACAACATCCTGAAGTCTATAGGAAGCTAGCTCAATTGACTCAGTCATAGTGGCCTTCATTACCCTCGAACACCTCTGCATCCTATCGATAAATACCTGAGGGTCCTCGTTTAGATCTGCTCCAGTGAATACCTGAGGGTCCAAATTAGTAAAATCACGAACCCTCGCACTGATGGCCCTATCTGCATGACCAATACCTACTTCCTGATGTCGAGCATGTGCGGCTACTAATCGAGTTAATAGGTGAATAATATCTCTCATCTCCTGACCCGGTACATCCGGCTGAGGAGCTGGTTGTACAGGGGTAGGCGGTGGAGCTGGTGCCCCTTGGAGCTCCTCTGGAGAGGGTGGGGTATGTGTAGGGTGATATATAATCTCACTATGAGACTCTCCCCGAGCCCTAGTAACTCGTGGCGCTCGACTAGTAGTCTCATCAGCCACAGACTTGCCCTTCTAGGCGGCTGTAGCCTTCTTAAGCATCGCTGAAAATATAATATATCTTTAAGCAAATAAATCCTTATATCGCACGATCTAAGATAAAAAAGAAGGATAACATCCTATATGTCCTGTAGTCTCCTATTTATAACTGTGGTGCACAACACACTCAAAAACAAGACTCTACTAGACACGGTCTGTAGACATCCCTACGACAGAATTGCTCTGATACCACTTTTGTGCCCGAGTCCTACCTGTCGAACACCACTAAGCATGCGTCTAAGATATAAACATGAATTAAGGGTAGGTCATGAATAACATCTGTTAATAGACTGCCGAATCACATGAATAACATATGTGAGGAAAACATGTCCACAAGACATATATACATATATATGAGAAATATGGTAGGGCGAGCCGGCAAGGCTACTATAGACAACTATATATCCAAAACAGGAAGCCGATAAGGCCACATACTATCCAACTATACATGGTTGTCTACATACCTCTAATAGAATGCAAAACTGTATAAAGGATGGGACTGGGCCACGTCGTACCCGTATCTACATACCAAAAACAGCGTACCAAAACTAGTAACAGCTCCGGATCAAGAGGAGCACACCAACTCTTGGTGATCAAAGATCCTAAAAAGGGGGACCGTCAGCCTCTATACCTGTACCTGCGAGCATGAAATACAGCGTCCCCAGGCAAAAGGGACATCAGTACGAGTAATGTACTGAGTATGTAAGGCATGAAAAACAATACATAAAAGACATTAAAGAAATATGGAGTAAAGGAATCCATCTGTAAGTCTAAATAACTTTGTGAATCCTGAAATATTTATAATTTCATGCATGTGCATATGAATGTCGTATCATGCATAGGTATGTGTGTACATAACATCATCAAGCCTATGAGGGCATCCCGTCATATCATCTCAGCCTCTGTGGGCAAAATCATCAACATATACCAACTGATCAAGTGGTGGTGAGTATATAATGCCGTAATCTTTTCCCATATCCCTTATATGTATAATATAGGCATATATAACGCCATCTAGTCATGGGTCAATGTACATGTATAAATGAATGAAATGCAAAAGAAGTGAGTTAATAAGATTTCTCGGAATGTCATAAAATCGATATGTCTTCGGATAAATTTTATCAATTACGCATTTTTTCTGGACACATGAACAAAATATATAATAATAAGACACATGGGAATTCAAGAAAATAGGCACCCCTAGTGCTTCTATGAATAGAGGTATTTATGAAAGCTATGCGCTTACTCGTTTCATTTGTATCGTATGAATCATACCAAAAGGAAAGAAGGGATAGCCTTAACATACCTGAGCCGATTCTCTTGACAACCCCTCTATATACGACAATCGCGACAAAACACTTGACGGCAAGATCGAAGAAGAGAAAAATCCGTATGATATTCTTGAGAAAGGTTATACCAGCTCCCTTAGAATTGCAAATTCCGTTGCTATTATGTTCTAGGGGTTCATAAGAATTTGTTTGAGAATTCCCATCCGTTACCTTGTTAAATCTCTAATCCATCTCCCTTTAATGAAATACGGAGGTTGATTTTATCCTAGTGAGTGGGACCCACTTTAGGTGATTACTTGGCCAAAGAATTCCCTAAATTTGCCACCTAGCCCCATGACTTATCTAGTGAATATTTGAATCCCTACTTGCTGCCATGTTGGGAGGTTAATGCTTATACACCAATTTCCCATTGTTTTGTTAACTTCCCACCGTAATCAACAATTAACCCATTATTAACATAATTAGGTAATATATCAAATTACTTAAAATACTAATCACTTTAAACACACTTTATATACCTTACTATCATGGTCATGTGGTACCTTGTATGGCACTAGTTGATAAATACGGGGAATTATAGCTTGAATCATATTTTATCCCAAATTGACAAACTTCAACAAAACTCATCTTCTTTGAATTGTTTACCCTCTAACCTTCACGGTACCGACTTACCACTTGTTATAAAAATAGCATAAATACTTATAACCTTAAAAATAATCTCATTCATGAGCTTACGTCGATTAATTTATGGCAAAACTTTAACGTACGAAATACGAGATATAACACTGGAGGGCCCTGGCGTGTAAACGGACCCAGATCAGTATTGTGATGGTCCCGGTGGGTCTGTATCATGATTTAAGACTTAGGCATATGCCCGGAATTGAATTCGGAAGTCCCTAACTTGATTAACGTGATTTATTGAAAACTAGTAATTTGAAGGCTTAAAGAATTTTTAAGTTTGACCGTAGGTTGACTTTGTTGCTACCGGGTTCAGATTTCGGTTCCAGAACTTGGAATATGTGCATTTCACTATTTATGACTTGTCTGCAAAATTTAGTTCAAAACGGAGTTGATTTGACTTTATTCGGACGTCCGGTTGTAAAATTTGAAAAGTTCTTAAGTTGTTTTGAAAATGTCATACAATTTGGCATCTGATTTGTAGTTCTAGGTGTTGTTTTAGTGTTTTGATCGCGCGAGGGAGTTTGTATGTTGTTATTAAACTTGTGTGCCTTTTTACTTTGGAGCCAGAGGGCCTCGGGTGAGTTTCAGATAGGCTACGGACCATTTCAGACTTAGGAGGAATTCTGGTTTTTCACTGATCTGATATCTGGTAGGATGTTCTTCATGATTGCGAATCTACTCCTGTGATCGCGAAGGGTAGGATTTCTTCTTCTCAAACGCAGAGCATTGGAGGGGTAACCCTTCGCGAACTCGGCCCTTCACTCGCATACATGATGAGTAAGGGGTTCTGGGGGAGGGCTGTGACTTACTCCACGCGAACACGAGCCCAGGCTCGTGAACGCGATTGTCAGGGGGGCAGACCATCGCAAACTCATGAGGTCCCTCATGAACGGGAAGGCCATTATGGCTGCTGCACTTCGCGATCGCGTCAAGCGTTTCGCGAACGCGAAGCAAGCCTGACGCCTAGTCAATTAAATATCCCAAAGTCGAGATTTTCTTCATTTTTCACCATCTTCACATTAGAGCTCGGCCTAGAGGCGATTTTGAAGATGAATTTCATCCCCACTTCATAGGTTAGTATATTTTAACTCGTTTTCTTTAATTTTCATTAGCATCCAATTGATTTCTAACCTTTAATCTATGCTCTTTCATGGTAGAAATTAGGGATTTGGGTAGAATTGGGGATTTTTGTACAATTGAGATTTAGACCTCAAATTGAGGTCGGATTTCAAAACTAATCACATAATCGGGCTTGGGGGTAAATGGGTAATTAGGTTTTGGCCAAATCTCGGGTTTTGATCAATTGGGCCCGGGGTTGACGTTTGTTGACTTTTTGGGAAAAGTGTAAAGATATTTGTTTTATCTATTGTAATTGATTTCCCTAGCATTTTTTGATGATATTAAGTCGATTTTGGTTAGATTCGGTTAGTTTGGAGGCGAATTTTAGAGGAAAGGCCCCGGTTGATCTTTGATTTGGTTGCGGAGCGAGGTAAGTGTTGGGTCTAACCTTGATTTGAGGGAATTAGGAACCCTTGAACTATATGTTATGTGAATTACGTGTGAAACATCGTATATGTGAGGTGACGAGTGTATATACGCCGTCAAAATAATTATTTCCATGTCTTTCTCGTACTTCATGAATTATCTCACTCCATGCCTTAATTATTACATGCGTTAATTGCTTTCTATGCCGTAATTATTTACTTTATTTCAATTTATTTAGCTTATTGGTTTCATTTGACTTGAATTGTTAAAAATGGTTAATAATTATATCTAACGTTGGCTTGCCTAGTAAGTGAAATGTTAGGCGCCATCACGGTTTCGAGGGTGGGAATTCCGGACCGTGACATTTCTTTATGCCTAGCTTCCCTTTCCATCTCAACATATTGGTCAATCTCATAAGGCACCCTGACCGTGACAGGCACTGTAAAAGTAGGTTCAACAACGACATACACAGAAGGAACATATCGCTCATGGGCGGAGGTATGTGCCATGGGTATGTGCTGATTTTGGTGAGTGGTACAAGTGACTCCGTCATGAGGAGGGGTATGAGTTGTGTTAGTGGTAATAGGCGGGTTTTGTGGCGTTTGAACATACTATGGTACATAGGAAGTGTGGAGAGGGGGATTTGGTGGGTTTGCGGGAGTTACTGGAGGAGGTATGATTTGAGTGGTGGGGACAGAAGTTGGGGTTTTATTGGTCTGGCGTGATGTGAAAGGAAAGTGGTCAGAGATTGAATCCAAAGAAGGAAAGCGAGGTGGTTGAGGGAGCGTTGTCACGACCAAATGTGCTAGTTCCCTGATATGCTGTTATATCCCGCATTTTGTTCGTTAAAGTTTCGCCGTAAGTTAATCGACGTAAGCTTGGGAATGAAATTAATTTTAAGGTTATAAGTATTTATGTTATTTGTAACGAGTGATAAGTGAGTGCCATGAAGATTAGAGGGCAAACAAATCAAAGAATGAGTACGCGTTAAAGTTTGTCAATTTAGGATAAAATACAGTCGAAACTATAATACCCCGTATTTATGGACTAGTGCCATACAAGGTACCACATGACCATGATACTAAGGTATATAAAGTGTGTTAAAAGTGATTAGTATTTTAAGTAATTTGAGATATTACCTAATTTTGTGGATAATTGATTAATTATTGAGGAGATTAACAAGGCAATTGATTTTGGTGGATAGGCTTAAATGAGACCTCACCTCAACGTGGCAGCAAGGGGCTATGTAACAATGACTCTTGGTTCATTATACTAGGTGTCACATTTAGGGGATCTTTGGGCAAAACTAAGCTGCAAAAGTGGGGCCCACAACCTACAATTTTAAGAGACCTTCTTATCTCATTAAAGTGTGATGCTAGATTTGCTAAGTAACGGATGTAACTTCACCAAAAATTCATATGCAACTTCAAAATGCTATAAGCAGCGTGACTTGAAATTCTAAGGGAGCACGGTATTATCTTTCTCAAGAATATCATATGGATTTTTCCCTACTTCGATACGCCGTTACGTGTTTTTCGCAAAAGGCGTGGGTTAGAAGGATTATTAAGAGAATCGGCTCAGGAATGTTAAAGTTATCCCTTCTTTTCTTTTGGCATGATTCATATGATACAAACGAAACGAGCAAACGCACAACTTGCATAAATGTCTCTATTCATAGAAGCACTAGGGGTGCCTATGTTCTTGAATTCCCATGTGTCTTATTATTATATCTTCTATTCATAGGTCTCAAAAAATGCATAATTGATAAAGTTTATCCAAAAGGCATATTGATTTTATGACATTCCGAGAAATCTTATTAACTTACTTCTTATGAATTTCATTCATTTATACATGTACATTGACACATGATCAGATGGCGTTATATACGCATATATTATATGTATATGGGATATGAGAAAATATTACGGTGTTATATACGCAAAACCACCTGATCAGTTGGTATATGTTGATGATTTCGCCCACAGAAGTCGAGATGATATGACGGGATGCCATCATAGGCTTGATGATGTTATGTACACATAAATGCATGATACGGCATTTATACGCACATTCATGACTTTATAAATATTTCAGGATTCACAAAGTTATTTAGACTTACAGGTGGATTCCTTTACTCTATGTTTCTTTTATGTCTTTTATGTACTGATTTTCATGCCTTACATACTCGGTACATTACTCGTACTGACGTCCCTTTTGCTTGGGGACGCTATGTTTCATGCCCGCAGGTGCAGGTAGACAGGTTGACGGTCCCCCTTTTTAGGATCTTTGATCAGTGAGAGTTGGTGTGCTCCACTTGATCCAGAGTTGTTACTAGTTTTGGTACGCTATTTTTTGTATGTAGATACGGGTACGACGGGGCCCAGTCCCATCCTTCATACAGTTGTACACTTTATTAGAGGTCTGTAGACAATCATGTATAGTTGGATAGTGTGTGGCCTTGTCGACTTCCAGTTTTTGATATATAGTTGTCTATAGCAGCCTTGCCGGCTCGCCCTATCGTATTCCACATGTATATGTATATATGTATTTTTTACATGTTTTCCTCACGTATGTGATTCACGTGATTCAGTAGTTTATTGATAGGTGTTATTCATGACCTACCCTTAATTCATGTTTATATCTTAGACGCATGCTTAGGGGTGTTCGACGGGTAGGACTCGGGCGATCGTCATGGCCCATCGGTTTGGGTCGTGACAAAAAGTGGTATCAGAGCAGTTCTGTCCTAGGGTTGTCTACAGACCATGTCTAGTAGAGTCTTTTTTATGAGTGTGTTGTGCACCACATTTATTAACATGAGGCTACAGGACATATAGGATGTTATCCTTCTTTCTTATCTTAGATCGTGCGATATAAGGATTTATTTTCCTAACGATATATTATGTTTTCAGCGATGCCTAAGAAGGCTACAACCGCCTAGAAGGGCAAGTCTGTGGTCGATGAGACTACTAGTCAAGCACCATGAGTTACCAGGGCTCGGGGAGAGTCTCATAGTGAGATTCCATCTCAGACTTCACATACCCACCCTCTCCATAGGAGCTTCGAGGGGCACCAGCTCCAGTGCCTGCATCTGTACAACCAGCTCCTCAGCTAAATGCACCGGGTCAGGAGATGAGAGATGCTATTCAGTTATTAACTCAATTAGTAGTCGCACAGGCTCGGCGTCAGGAGGTAGGTATTGGTCATGCAGATAGGGCCACCAGTGCGAGGGTTTGTGATTTCATTAATTTGGAACCTCTGGTATTCACAGGAGCAGATCCAAATGAGGACCCTCAGGTATTTATCAATAGGATGCAGAGGACGATAATGAAGGCCACTATGACTGAGTCAATTGAGCTAGCTTCCTATAGACTTCAGGATGTTGTAGTTAATTATTACGAGTCTTGGGATCTGTCTAGAGGTGAGGATGCCCCTCTAGCAGTATGGCATGAGTTTATAGAGGCTTTTCTTCGTCATTATCTTCCACCAGAGCTTAGCCAGTCTAGAGTTGATAGGTTCTTGACCCTTCGGTAGGGTAACATGAGTGTTCGGGAGTATAGTCTTCAGTTTGATTCGTTGGCTAGGTATGCTTCCACTATTGTATCTAAGATGGAGGATCGGGTTCACCGGTTCATGATGGGGTTGGAGCCGCACCTGCTTAACGACTGTATGTCGGTCTCACTTCAGCCAGGCAGGGATATTTCTTGTATTCAGGCATACGCTCAGGGTGTAGAGGAGCATAAGCAGAAGCAGAGGGCCGATCGTGAGCATGATAGGGGCTAGAGTAAGAGAGCGAGATCTTCGGGTCCTTCTGGTGAGTTTCGCGGTGGTCAGAGACAACAATACTTGAGGTATCCAGCCCAGCCATCGGCTAGCACACCCCCTCAGTTTGCCGAAAGGAGATTTGATCATTCCATATATTCAGGGCCTAGTCAGAATTCCAGGGCTTCAAGTTCTTAGTATAGAGGTGAATCAAGTCAGATGAGGCCGCCCTTGCCACGATGTGTTCAGTATGGTAAGCAGCATGTTGGGCAGTGCCGTATGGGGTTGGGTGTTTGTTATTCTTGTAGTTATCCAGGCCACGTTATGAGATATTGTCCGACGAGAGGTGGTACAAGCATAGTTGAGCCAACAGGAGCTGTAGTTGGTTCGTCATCATCAGTACGCCCGCCTAGGCAAGGTTCACAAGCACCAATCGATCGTGGTAGAGGAAGAGGTGGAGCATCTACCTCGAGCAGTCCTCAGAACCGCATTTATGCATTAGCAGGTCGACAGGATCAGGAGTCGTCACCTGATGTTATTACAGGTATATTATCAGTCTCCTCATATGATGTATATGCATTGATTGACTGAAGTTCCACCTTATCATATACTAGTCTGTTGGTTGCTAGTAAGTTTGGAATAAAACCTGAGTTGGTTAAATCTTTTGAGGTGTACACACCTGTTGGGGATCCAGTAATAGTTAGGCGGGTATATAGAGATTGTACAGTAGTAGTTCATAGTCGATCTATAGTAGCAGACCTAATTGAGTTAGATATGGTAGAATTTGATGTTATACTGGGTATGGATTGATTGGCTTCTTATTATGCCAACGTTGATTCTAGATCAAAGATGGTTCGATTCCAGTTTCCAAGGGAGCTTAGTTTGGAGTGGAAAGGTAATACGGGATCGCCGAGAGGTAGGTTTATTTCCTATCTCAAGGCAGGGAAGATCATTAGAAAGGGATATATTTATCACTTAGTTCGGATTCAGGATGTGAAAGTAGAGTCACCAACCATTTAATCTATCCCTGTGGTTAACGAGTTTCCCGATGTTTTTCCCGATGAGCTTCCGGGTCTTCCACCTGAGCGAGAAATTGAGTTTGCTATTGACATATTACCAGATACTCAGCCAATATTTATTCCTCCCTATGTAATAGCACCCGCAGAGCTGAGAGAGTTAAAGGAACAACTAAGGGACTTACTTGAAAAAGGCTTTATCAAACATAGTACCTCACCGTGGGGAGAACCTATGTTATTTGGGAGGAAGAAAGATGGTTCCTTGCGGATGTGTATTGATTATAGACAATTGAATAAGGTAACGATTAAGAATAAGTACCCGCTCCCAAGGTTTGATGATTTATTTGATCAGTTGCAGGGTGCCAAGTGTTTCTCGAAAGTAGACTTGAGGTCTGGGTACCATCAGGTAAGGGTTAAGGAGAAAGATATTCCGAAGACAGCATTCAGGACCAGATATGGGCATTTTGAGTTTCGTGTTATGTCGTTCGGTTTGACCAATGCCCCAGCAGTATTCATGGACATGATGAACCGTGTGTTCAGACCCTTTCTAGATCTGTTCGTGATTGTATTTATCGATGATATATTGGTTTATTCTCGTTTAGAGACTGAGCATGCAGATCATTTGCGTATTGTGCTCAGAGTTCTACAAAAAGGGAAGTTGTATGCAAAATTCTCTAAATGTGAATTCTGGTTTAATTTTGTAGCTCTCCTTTGGCATATTATTTCAGGTGAAGGTATACAGGTTGATACACAAAAGATTGAGGCAATAAAGACTTGGCCTAAACCTACGACACCGACGGAGGTTCGTAGCTTTCTCGGTTTGGCAGGTTATTACAGGAGATGTGTAGAGGGATTTTCTTCTCTTTCAGCACCATTGACAAAGTTGACTCATAAGGGAGCTAAGTTTCAGTGGACTGATGCTTGCGAACGGAGTTTCCAGGCATTGAAAGACAGATTAACTTCAACACCGGTTCTAACACTCCCAGAGGGAACTGATGGTTATGCTATCTATTGTGACGCTTCGGGCATTGGATTGGGTTGTGTACTGATGCAGCATGGTAAGGTTGTAGCTTATGCTTCTAGACAATTAAGAAAGCACGAGAAGAATTACCCGACCCATGATCTAGAGTTAGCCTCGGTGATTCATGCACTAAAGATGTGGAGGCATTATTTGTATCGCATTCGTGTTGATATCTATACGGATCATAAGTTTCACGCCCCAAAATCATGGAGCGCGACCGGCGCTCAACCGAGTAAACCCGACCGAGCAAGCCTGTTAGATTTCTTCTACCCAAACTCATTCATGAATAAAGAGAATATATGTTTTCCTTAATTAAATAATAAAGTGGTCGTGTCTGCAATTACCAAATTCTTACCATAAGTTTCACCATTTTTAAAGTCTTAAATGGTTAAGTAATACAACCACAACATAGCATAGTTTGTCTTTCCCAGTACCAATACACAACCCACACTATGTCTACGGAACCTCTATAGATAAAGAAGAGTACAATGATAATGCCGGCAACAAGGCCCCGGCTATACCTCAACCATAATACTAAAGAACAAAAGATACATGACCCCAAGATGAAGTGGGGCTCACCAAGTCAGCTGGGAAGAAGGTGTACTGCTATCACTGATCAATGTCTCCTGCTGTGGAACCACCTGCATCCATTTAAAGATGCAGTGCCCCCGACAAAAGGGACATTAGTACCGTCGAATAGTACTAGTATGAAAACTAAACACCAATTTAAGAATTTCGAAATACAAGATAATTATGATGAACTAGTGCGGCAATAGAATAATATAGATAACCGCCTCAACAGTAGCAAGCTTAATAAAAGTTATCAGTAACATTTACAATATCTAAGATGAGATCCTCTATAACCATCTTCACACAAAGCGGCCCCGCCGCCTCACCCGATGTATGCAGGTGGAGGTGTACGTACAATACCACAACTCTAATCAAGCGGCCCTGCCGCCTCACCCCAATGTATGCGAGTGGATGTATAACCACAGTAACCTACACAAAGAGGTTGTATCGCCTCACCCCAATGTATGCGGGTGGTGGTGCCACAACAATACCAAAACCATACATAAAGTGGTCGTACCGCCTCACCCCATTGTAAGCTGGTGGAGGTGCAGTCCCACAATACCATAATCCCTACACAAAGCGGTCATGCCACCTCACCCTAATATATATATATGCAGGTGGAGGTGTATCATAATCACAATCTCTATACGATAATCCCCACACAAAGCGGTTATGTCGCCTCACCCCAATGTATGCGGGTGGAGGTGTATCACAATCACAATCACTACACAACTTGGCATAATATCTTTCACATAAATCACGACTAGAAATTATAACATGTGGATACATAATCCATAGTTTGGAACACATCCTCAATTTATAATTCAATATGATAAGAGCATTTGAAACACGAATTGAACATATATCTTCATCACAAAACTTATCGGATTACTCTATTTATAATCAACATCTCGAAACTTACAAGGATATTGGAAATTCCAATTCTTAAAGAAGAGTTTAGCCAACATACCTCAATTGAGCTTCCTTA
>AWOL01S0027697.1:9748-37819 GCA_000715115.1 Nicotiana otophora | reverse complement strand
ATATATATATTCTATTTATTCATGGGTGAGTTGGGTAGAAGGTATTGTACATGCTTGCTTGACCGGGGTATCTTGGTTGAGCGCCGGTCGTGCTCCCCAAAGTCGGGCATGACAAACTTAGTATCAGAGTCTAAGGTTTTAATGTGTCCTAGGATGTCTCGGAGCGTGTCTAGTAGAGTCCTTCTTATCAGTGTGTTGTTGACCATATCTATAATGAGGAGGCTACTTGGACATTTAGGAATTTCATCCTTCTTTGATACTCCCTATCGTGCGATAGAGCTCAAGATAGGAAGCTAATTTCCTCGTCATGTCTCATTTTCAGATGAGTAATCCACGGGTTCGAAGCAGCAATGAGGGAATGACCTTAGCATTGAATTTGGGGGAGATTGCACGAGAGTTCGTTGGGAGAATGTGTCGAGCTGTGGAGGGATTGGAAGAACTTGTTGCTAAGAGAAGTGTCCTTATTCCTATTAATGTCCCCACGCCACCAAATCATGTGGTGAGGGCACCTAAGAAATAAAAGAGGGTTGTTGGTACCAATGAGCCAGATTGTTTGGTTTGTAAGAAGCGCCATTTGGGGAGATGTTGGATGACTCTTGAAATGTGTTTTGGTTGTGGAAAGAGGGGGCACAAGAAGAACAAATGCCCTAGGTTGGGTACACCCATTCCAGTTTGCCCGATGTGCAGGAAGGAACATTTTGTGTCGTGTTGTAAGTATGCTCAGGAGCGTGTTAGGGGTGGTAGGCTTGGGAAATTCCAAAGGCCCACACAGCAAACTGGTATAGAGATTGTTACTCCCATCGTGAAGGCTTGGAGGAAGGATAATGCGGATGCTTATGACGTATGCAAAAAGGATAAATATCAGTTCAGTGGGGCGAGTCAGTTTAGTGGACCTCATCCCCGTTGCGTGAAGTATAGGAGATGTCATTCGGGGGTATGTCATATGGTACCAATGTATGTTACGGATGTGGAATCGAGGGGCATCAGTTAAGGCACTTCCCCATCAATCTAAAGTTACCAAGTAAGTCACTCCTTAGTATATCATTCTGAACACCACATGCTTTTCCTTGTTGTATATGTACATCTATATCGAGAGCCTACATAAATCTGGTCTTAACCAAAATGTTGAATCACAAAACATTGCATGTACCTACTCTTTGAACGAGACACAGTATTCGTGAAGCCTATTGATCACAATTCTCTTATTTACAACCTCTGGTGGGATTGAGCTCTATAATTATTTCCTTGAATTGAGTTATAACCCTAGGCTAATACTTCCCACTTGCTTCCCTAAATTCTAAACAAGAGACTATACCTGATGAATTTCTTATAGAACCTTTTATTCAAATGGATAACATCTGCTCACTTGTGCTTGTGCATGCACCGTCATAAAGTTTACCTATGTTGTATCAAATCCAATTTAAAACAACCTAGTGTTGAGATCCTTCTTGAGCCACTCTTTCTCTCTCCAGTGTATGTTGCTCATATGGTTTGAACAGTCACTATACTCCTTTGTGAATATTATCATAAACCCTTCTCACTGTCTAACAACATAAGAGCATATCTCAAAGCCTATAATATGTGTACATATCAATTAAAATGGTCACTTGTCTATATAAAGTTTTTGAGAAATTTGAGATTTTCACAAATTTGTCACAGGTAGATGTTTTTGTTTGCCCATCTCAGTATGACTTTCGTGTCCGATTAGATCTTTCCGCAGTAAGTAGATCACGTTGTTCCTAGTATTGTAGTTGCCCATGAAGTGGCCTGATATCGCAGCTTGAAAGTTATTATGGCGGAAATGTGTCTAGCTCATAGAAAAGTGTTCATTCTCTCTAACCAGTACATGATTTCATCCCAACATTAAGATGCCATAGCTACATGGTTTCCCTTGTGTGTGGTTGAAAGTTAAGTAGCCTTACCGCGACCTTTCCCTCCCAACCTCATGTGAATGTTTAAGATTCTAGCACATATCATGAGCATATTGATTTGAAAGACAAGTTTGTTGTATCTCTAGTCCTCTCATATAGGATCAACTATTGTGAAAGGTTAAGTTGTCCGAATGATAATAATCTCACAAGTGTTCAACTTATTTTTTCATCCGCATGGGCTTGTGGCATATTTATTCCTTGTGTTAGTTAATATTAAGAGCGTAATGCAACTACATGTATTTTGAAACCCATATCACATTCAAGGTGCCAGAATATTCTCATTTCGAGTTAAACTGATTTTTCGTACATTCCAAGAGGCGACTGGTGTCACGTACTTGGATATTTCTCTTTGAGGCCTACTATTTTCGAACAAGGCACATATGGAATGAAACAATTGTTGTTATCCTTTTCATGACTCATATTCTTCCAAGAATAACTGACGCTAATGTCTTTATCCTCCCGACCATGCCTTCCATATGTCACATGTCTAAAATGACTCATTTCTTTTAAATCTCAGAATCATGAACATGTCCCCTTCATTATCAATGCCTACTAGGCAATTCTATGTCTCATTTATTGAATCAATGATGTCATCATAATGATTAACCATGTCAGCATTATTGGTAGTAACCTTCATGTCTCTTAGGATATAACCTCCTGAAATGGGTTGCTCAGCACATTGATGGATTCTTGAAAAATTCCAGCCCAACCTCAAACCTCGTTGTTCCTATTTATAGTAAACCTACGGGGGTTGAAGATTCAAACATGTCAAAGAAGAAGTATCATCCCGTGATCAAATATATTGGATAGGAAATTTTATGGTCATATGTATGCTAGCACATCTTAGAGTAATTGTTGGAGGTCGCCAAAGGTTTAGTTTGGGTGTTCGGCGTAGGAATTTAGAGTTGAAGAAAGTGAACAGGTTATTTTCAAGATTTTCTCTATAAAAATATTAGGTGAATTGTTAAGGAAGGTAAAGTATGTGTAGTCACATTAGGCCTTATGGAATATTGAAGGAAATAGGCCAAACTATGAGTATGATATTTTCCCATCGTTATCTTCCATGCACCTGATGCATCATGTATCTAGGTTCCAGAAGGTTGTTGGAAATCCTTTGCCTATCGTCCCGGTGAAAACTATTGAAGGTGAAGTTAATGGGTAATTGGCTTATAAGAGGCACCTAGTTGTCATCCCTATTAGATAAGTCCGGAAATTGAGATCTGCCTCCGTCAAAGTAAAGGAAGTATTCTCACTTGCCTGTATAACCAAATGGTTGTGGTTCAAAAGGGTACTTGTTATGTGTTAGGATTTAAATATGTGCAACTTATGTCTAGATACCATTTCTATTAATGTAATACCCTTAATGTTGAGATCGGTGTTGTTGATATATACTGTGATACTTTGTTGAGTTATGGATATGTTGTTAGGGTGGTTTCGGGATTCTCTGGCAGGTGGATAGGCCCCAATTATAGGGGAGACTCTGGCAAAATATTTGAAAATTTAGGGAGTCAGTCAAAAATTTGGAACTGCTGGTGGGTGTTATAGCAACTGAGTCACATTGGGTGCTAATGGTGAATTTTGACCTTCATTCGAGGACGAATGATCCTAAGCCGGGGAGAATGTAAGGCCCAGTTAAAACAAATTCCTAATGATTTAAGATTTTAAAGTGAGCCAACGGTATTCGGAAATAATGTATTCAAGTATTAAAGGAGACCCATGGGATAGAACTACATAATTTTGATATGAAAATATGTGTTTAAGGTGTGTTGGAACATACTAAGGAGTTTTGTGAATGGCAAGAACTTGTGTGGAACAAGTTGGATACATTAAGTGGAAAAGATGTTTCTATTAGCATAAGACCCGACTTCGAATGAATAGAACTCCCAAAATATAAAGACTTAAGTGGTGATATAACTATCAAATTAAGGCCCTCTGAGTCTAGTTTCTAACGCATCAAACCGTTTGTCATTTAAATATTTCTACAGGAAGTTATGGCCATTTTACCGGACCTATGCCATATGCGCGCCCAGATGCGCGGCCGCGCATACTGGAGGGTATTCTGCCTTGTGTGCACGGCCAGATGTACGGTAACTTGCCCAGGTGCACGACTGCGCACGTAGGAGCCATATAAATACCCCCAAGGTGGGGTAGAGAGAGAGACTAAGTTATTTCTTTGAGCTAGGGCTTGCATATCAAGGGGAATCCGTCCAACACTTCCCTCCCATGAACCAAGGTAATGTTTTTGGAGAAATTTTGAGTTGATTACTACTCCTAAACACTTATACTAACTAGGACTAATCTTGAAGATCCATAGATTTCCATTTAAATCCCCAAATTGGTCAAGAACACTACAAGTTGGGATTTTCAAGAGTCTCACTACAAGAGGTATGTTTATCATCTCTAACTAATCTATGGTGATTAATTATATATGAAATATGTGTTATGACTTATGGGATGGTGGTTGGAAGCCATAAGTGCCTAACCTAGGTTGTGTTGGTATTGTAGAGATTGTAAAATGAATTAATTAATAACATTTATGGGTTGGGAGTGAAGTGTTGGGCATGCATGTGCTAATTTGAAGTTGTGAGGTGAATCATTAGTGTGGAAGGTGGTTGTTAGGTGAAGATATTCCATGGGAGGAGGTTGTAGAAAGATATGCACACTAGATGTTTGGACCTGGAGAGCTCGGTTTGTGGTGATTGTTCGAGATATTTTCAAGGAAATTATCGGGGTAAGTGGTTCTAACTCGGATTTGGCTATTATACATGAATCCATTAGTTTTTTGTCATTTAATTAGTGATTTGAGTTGGAAAATTTGGGGAGAAATGATGAAACTTCTTAGGCCGAATTTTGGGGATTTGAAAGGCGATTTGAGGTCGGATTTGAATAATTTTAGCATGGTCGGTCTCATTATTGAATGGATATTCGGATTTTGTAACTTTTGTTGGATTCCGGGACATAGGGGCCGGGATTGACTTTTGGGTTGACTTTTTAACCTTAGTTAAAGATCTTAGCTTTATCATTTAGACTCAATTTCTATAGCTTTTATTGTTAGTATTACATTATTTTGGCTAGATTCGAACCTTTCGAAGGTCGATACGTGTGGGAAAGGCTTGTTAGCAGAGTGATTTGATTGGTTTGAGGTAAGTATCTTATTTAAACTCGGTTGAGGCACTAGTTGCCTGAATTGTTGTGATAGCTACGTGCTATTGGTTGCGCACATGCATGGGGATGAACCCATGTGTGGACATCGGGATTATTTATTCATGTTCGGGTTGTGCTCGGGCTCTTATAAGCCAATAATTGACTGTTAAGCTTTAAGCTATGATATTTTTCATATTTGTAACATTTTGTGTGAACTATTTGAGCTATGTTTGAGGCTACATAGAGGTTTAATCCCTTAATAAACTTGATAAATATTTTTCAGTGATAAAATTGCCGATTCGAGTTATGATAGCACACTTTGCACATGCCTACACTTTAGCATATTATTTATACCAGTCCAGGAGCATGAGATTTGTTATTCATTCATCACATACATGTATACTTGTTAAATTGCTCCTACATGATATGTTTGGACTGGAGGCCTGTGACTACGCCAGGCAGATTGTGTTGTTGTGCCTGTGATCATACCGGGCAGATTGTGTTATTGACACGTGAGTTATCCGTGCAGCACGTGAGTTGTCAGTGCGGATACATATATTGATGTTATTGATACATGAGTTGTCCGTGCATCATGTGAGTTGTCCGTGCGGGTTCTATTATTAGCACATGAGTTGTCCGTGCAGCGTGTGGATACAGATCCATCCCTCTAGGGGTCACCCTCTCGTGTTTCTCTCTTGATGGTGTGCACGCGAATATTGGAAATACTGATCAGTGGTTTGGAACGGATATGAAAAAGTGAGGGAATCTAGCCAGTGTGTTGTTGGATTTTGCATTTCATATTTACTTGCAAATTTCCTTGATTATTTATCTGATTTAACTGCATATCACCTTTATATGCCAAGATATTATCTGAGCAGAGTATTTGAGAAATTGTACACATACACACATGGATGTTTTTTTTTGCTAAACTTGATGATTTGATTTCAATATTGTTCTGTACCGAAAATTAAAGATGAAACTACACGAGTGATATCTAGTATCATTAATAATTTGTGCTTTTTTTACCTTGCCATATTTATTTACGATACTTATTGAGTACATTGGGTCGGTTGTACTCATACTACACTCTGCACTTAGTTATGCAGATCCAGGTATGGGGACCAACTATCAGCAGTAGGTTGCTTTTCGGACTATCTGCTAGAGGCGAGATAGAGTTGCATTCTTGGTCGCAGTTTGACTTGTCTTTCCTTTCATATTGTTGCTATAGTTCAGACAGTGTATTTATTGCTCAGTTTCAGACTTATATTTCGTTGTAGTAGCTCATGACTTCGTACTTACCAGTTTCTGGGGGGATTTACATTGTATTAATGTTTTTTATGGTATTGAGACCTCGGGCTATGCTATTTTTATGAATTTTATTATTATGTTGCCTTCGTTATTATGTTTCGACTTGCCTAATCGGTGTGTTAGACGCCATCATGACGGGTTGGACTTTTGGGTTGTGACAACATATTTTCTTATATGTCCAATTTTACATTGCAATATCCAGAGGAATAATAATACTGACCAACAAAATTCTTAATCACAAAAAAAATCGAAATGGATGAAAACAAAATACATCGGGAATATCATCTATAAGAAAGTATTAGTTGAGATATGCTTCATTGCATGTAAATCTATAAATCAAAGTAAATAAGAAAACATAAGTATCTAATTAAAATGTAATTGTTCATCTTCATAGATTTAGATAATATACAATCATCTCGATTATGACAAACAAGTCATCATACAACAATCAACATTAATCATTTACAAAAACTAGCACTTTATTCTTTCAGGTATCATTATTTACTAAAATCTTTATTTTGATAATATTTATAGTATTTTATGAAATCATTCACAATATGACTCGGTATAGCAAATTTGAAACTAGTTTCATAAAATTTATTTTATGTGGATCCAAAAGTCGAGTCATTAAAATGAAATACCTAGATTAAAAAAATCAAAGGAAATGCCTATATTCTTTTTGAGGCACATGTCAACCAGATGGAGATGATTAAATGAGCATTTCTGCAACTTCTCCACATTTAAGGGGTTAGCTCTCACTTTTCTAAATATCAAGGGCTTTATGTGAAATATTTACCCGTCAAAACACACACACTTCTAACAAGGTAAGAAATTTTGGAAAAAAGAAAAAGAAAAAAAGAAGGCAAGAGATCACCGATCTGGAACTCTGAACACACACACTCGTTATCTCTCTCACACACACACACACACACACACACAGTAACTGAACAACCCAAGCCATCGCCGTTTGCCGGAGCCAAATTCTAGAACATTCTCATTTACTCTGTTAAAGTTAACTGCTCGCCGGCGACCGGCGAAGCAAACTGGCGTTCAGTCCGAAGCGAGCAATGGCGGAGCTACGCCACTCAAGCTCGATCGGAAACCGAGTAACGGCGTCACCTAGGAAGCGAGACGACGTCGTTGCTTCTTCATCTCCTTTGGTTCCTGACAACAACGGGGCTCCTAACGTTGACGATGACGATGACGATTACCGTGGCCGTTATTATCCTCGAGATCGGTTCCGTTCACTCTTCTCTTCATATCTTCAACCTCTTTTCCCTTTCTTCTTCCCCGATGACTGGAGGTCTCATCCTCACAATTCAAAGATCTCGCTTTTTCTGCTCGTCGTTATCATACTTTCGCTCCTCGTCGCCATTTCCTCTGTCGTTCATCGATTGGTAAGCCTTCATTCTATCAATTTCAAAACAAACACTCTCACACGCATAGTCATATATACTGTTCTAGTTTGGATAAGGCTCACATTAGGTTCGGGTAGGAACCAAGCGTGAGATATAGCGAAAGTGTGTGTATTTTAGAGAACACGTGTTTTGCCTTGATTGACAAATTACTTACCAGTATTGTAATGAATGAGTCTGAATAGAACGGAATGGGATAGAGAATTCATACAGCTGACTTCAACTAGTTTAATGATTAGTCAATTTGAAGCGACTAGAGATAATAGGAAGTGATTTTGATCACTGTTGGTCAAGTTAGGACTTTGACGTCCAATAAATGTTTACCAGAGAAAATGTGCATCGACTAGAGATAATAGGGGAATTCCTTTTGATGAATATTGGTCAAGTTAAGACCTTCCATAGTATGTTTAAGTAATTCCATAATTTGGTAATTGCGAGCCAATCTTTTGTAGTTGTTCTTATATGAACACTAACATGTCATATAGCTGGAGTTTGCTTTATATTATCTCTGATATCAATCGACCGTTTAAGCATCTTTCTTCCTTGACATTCATCATATAAAAGATTTCGTTTGTGGTATTGAATCATATGAACAAAAAGCTTGTTACTTCTGATTTTATATGTACGAATAATTAGTTAATATTAAGTACTTGAAGATCCTAAATTAGATTTGCTAAATTTGATATCTCGTATTCCTATCAAGAGGAGAGAAATCATATGGAATTAACAGTTCTATCTTCGGAATGGAAATGTAGTTAATATAATAGTTTGTTCTGAGTAGTGCATATTGGAGTGACCAGATTGATGCAGCTAAATCTGGATACTGGGAGTGCTCTCTATTAGTAAACCTTGTATTTATCTCACGGTTGGTTTGTTTACCATCATTAGCTTCATCACATGTCAGAAGATGAGAGAATGTTAAACTTAAAAGAACCTGGGATTTGGAGGATGATTGGCTATGCTTCTCCGGCTACGGATAGTTTACCCCTCATCTGTTTTGATGTTTGCTTTTTAACGATGTTCTTGAGGGTGGTGATAACTAAAGCTCATAGTTCTTTTTTATACGTAAATTGAAGCACGTAGTTTTCAGCCTCAGCTGTCAACGGTTACGTGCGTAGCTACCTCTTTCCACATTAATAGTTCTTTTCCCATAAGTATGAAATAGGTTATAGATTTCATGCATATAATCTGAAATAAAAGGGAAGGTTTTATGATATGAATTAGATTAGATAGAGTGCTTTTCTAGATTAAAGAGTTCGTCATCGGGACTATTAATTGTTTTGTGCAGTTGCTACGATGTCTTTTTGATTTGGTTAAACTAAATATTGTTGAGAGAATGTGTGATGTACTTTCCTATTTAATGTTCTTTGATTCTAGCAATTTCAGTTTTTAAAGCATTGTTTATGTTATTTTTCTTTGTAGAATGCCCCATATTTGTGCAAGAAGGATGGTATAACTCTTCAGTGTCCACGGGTGAGTTCTTGAAAGAGTTACTTGTTGTCTGCTACTACATCCTAATATAGTCAACGTCCAATCTGTCTACTTTAATCAGGTGAAAGAGTCTCCTTCCTTGTGGGAGAATCCTTATTCATCAACAACCTCATGGAAGCCTTGTGCGGAGCGACGTGAGGGACTGATATCAGGTATTCTTATGCTCTTTAAATCTAGATCTGTATGTTTGCCTTGTCATATCTTCTGGTCGGGGAATTTGGTACATATACTCCTTTCTTCTTTAGGTTTATGAGTTTAGAGGAGTTACCTCATATTTTCCCCTCTTCCTGGAGGTGATGGTGCAAGGAAAAAGGAGGGAAAAGGATCTTTAAGGTTTACACTCCGACTTTTATGTATAAGGTACAAATATCTTTTAAAAGATAAAAAGAAAAAACAATATATTGGACGAACCTTGCAACTGACTGAAGCCTGATATTTAAGTGAGAGCAAGGTAAAGTGGCAGATGTTCTTGTTTGAACCGAAATGTCATTTAATTACTGAAATGGACAAAAGAACAAGGTATGCAACCTAAAAGGTGAACTTCGTTCAGAAATGGCAAGTTGTATCATCTTATGCAATTGAAGAATATTGCCGTTACTAATTTAATTTATTTTTGTTGTTAATAATTTGATTTGTTAGGCCAATTGGATTAGACTTTGACGAGTCCTCTTCTAAGATGGTCATGGAGTGATCAGAGAAGTTATCAAACTTTAAGAGTAGACAGAAGTAAAAGTTCCTCCAATGGTAATTCAGAGATTTAATAGAGAGTTAAGTGTGAAAATATTGGTTAGTGAAATTGTGGCTGATATGTGCATGAGTTGAACCTTCCTCCTTTGGTTAGTAAGTGAGATTTCAAATACTATTGTTAACAACCCGCCGAAAAGAGAGGGGCTGCTTGTAAAGCTTTGAGAGATGCTTCTTCTAAAAAATCACATGGATTCAAATGTTTATAATGCAATATTCCTCCCTCCAATGGAGAAGGATAGAGGGGCAGGCCTATTATCCATTGAATTTCTAAACGTGCGCTACTGGCCTTCAGGGATTCTCGGTTATAAAAAAAATCCCTCCTTCCAATACTGGATCTTGAACTCCTTAACGTGCAACTATTCTTTTGTCTTCAAACAAGAGTTACTCCTCCGTCTCCTTCCTGACATCTTAATAAATGGTCCAATTTCTTCAAAAAATTTCTCTTGGGCTGGAAGCCCTTTCCTTCCAGTTTCACTTCTTTCTATGTGATTTGAACTGGTTGCCATGCTCTAAAGTCCTCCTTGTACCGTGCCCTTACCAGCATTAGCTTTTTCACAATCCATTTTGTGTTCAAATTTTAATATTAGTGGTTACATAAAATGCAGAATCCTTCTGCTTTTACTGCACTCAGTGGTGAGCTTTTCATTTTCCTTTCACACTGATGAAAGGGGAAGTTCCTCTAGCATCATTTTCTGAAAGGTATTCTAGCACTGCCCTTTTCAATTTGTCATGTCTTTTCAAACGCAGCGCTCCTGCTTATTCCTTATTGTTTTGGTATTGAGTTGGATCCTAAGCCGTTTCTTTTGTCTCATATTGAACACTTTTTTTATGACCGAGAAATTCGTCTGGAGCTGACCCTTTGGGCCAGCTGCAGCCTTTGAAACTCTCGAATGATGAGCCCACCCCTCTACCCTTCTCCACTTAAATGCTAGAGTTAGTTTGCTTCGCAGGGCTCGAATCTGTGACCTAAGACACAAGTCGCTCAACCTTTGCCAATTAAGCTAACCCCTGGGAGCGTCTTGTATTGAACACTTTGAGGAGCATAATGTGGAAACATTGTGCATGACAGCTTCTTTAGTCTATGTTGGTGGTTGATGTTCAGGATCCTAGGTTGGACAACATTCTACAGTCCCTTGTAACAACTAACCCAGAAAGCCCAAATTTAAAAGACAGCATGATCTATTGAAATTGTAAGCAGTGCTTATCTTGTGTATAATCCCATCGTTGGATGTGCGCCTCTGCTTTGTTAAGAGTGTTCTCAACTAATTATCCATTATTGCTATAACTTCTTATCTTTTTTATAAGCATATAATATCTTTCTAAGGCGTCCATTAACACTATTTGCTATTTTGGTTTCTCTTATGTATTTGTGTAATTTCTTTAAATTTTGTAGTATCTATGTCTTTTTGGTATAAGTAATCTATCTATGTCTTTTTGGTATAAGTAATCTATCTGCACCTTTTTTCGTCTTCTCGCCTTCCATTTATGTTTTTCTCTTTAGATCATTACATTCGGGAGCCTGGAAATGCTAGTTGTTTCCCACCTAAACTCTTATAATGAATTACAGCTATTTAGAGTAGAGTAAATTAGCAGGTCATTCTTGATACAAAGGTGTGGAACTCTACGAATAGGCTTTGGAATGTCGTGTGTCATTGAGAAGTGGGAAAGCTGAGTTGGTTTGCCTATTCATGAAACTTGTAGCATTACTTAAGAAGTTGAAAAAAATTGTGTAACAGGTTTCTGCCTGATACTCTCTTGTTTGCCAAAATTTATTCATCAAACCTCTCTTTGGGTTAGATGTATCATTGATGGCTACAAACCTCTTGCGCTTGTTGGAATACTTTGTCCAAATCGAATAACTGATCACTTATCCTTTTTCTTCCTCGTTTGCAAAATAGTGATATAGCTTGGTATTTGCAGATATTCCATCTGAGAACGCAACAAACGGTTATATATTCATACATGCTGAGGGTGGTCTAAACCAGCAAAGGATCGCTGTATGTTTCACGTCTTATGCTATGCTTTTGTCTGCCATCTTTATATATTTGTCTCTGTAAAGTTTTAATTTTTCTTATTTTGCAAGTCGGTTAATGTATTGAAAACTGTCTATTGTAATTGCTAGGTTATCTGTAGATCTATGAAATCTGTTGTGTTTTTCAAAGGATTTGTACCCCTTTGATCAGTCGTGTATTTCTTTGCAGATATGCAATGCTGTTGCAGTGGCCAAAATTATGAATGCTACCCTTATTTTGCCAGTATTAAAGCAAGATCAGATATGGAAAGACCAAACGTAAGGGAAATTTGACTGAAGCAGCTATTCTTTGCTCATAAGGATGGGATGTTGTAAATATTTTATATTGCGCCATAGCGAGATTTTAGTCAAACTGCATATAATTTAAAATTGACGTTTATGGTTATTGTATTCAGTTACTTGTTGCAAAAAAGCATTCCAGAGTAAAAATCATTGTTTTGTGAGAATTGTCCAAAAGATTTGTAAGACATTGATTATTCTTGATACGAGTTAACAATATTTGCAGGAAATTTGAGGACATTTTTGATGTAGATCATTTTATTAACTATCTGAAGGATGATGTGCGGATTGTTCGAGATATCCCAGAGTGGTTTACTGACAAATCAGAGCTGTTCACAAGCATAAGGTATGGTCCCTAGCTTGTTTACATTTAAATTTTTGGCTGCTAGTTTCATTTTCATGGTAGCAGTTCTAAGTATAGTTTTTCAAACTAGTCCTAAGTATGAATTCCCTGACAAATTTAATCAACATGGTGCTCTACAAATTCAAGTTTACCTCATAAAAAATCCCCAGCCGCTTTTATCGTGATGTAGTTCTAATGTTACATTGACTTAGGTAGGAAATACTGAATATGGATTTGGATCTGATAGTGATGTATTCGGTTTATAGTTGATTTTTGTTTTCGAACGATCCTTTCCATATAAATACTTGTACCTTTTGAAAACCCACTTGATTTGGCATTTGTATGTTAGTGTAAGTGAAGAGTATATGTAACAAGTTAAACATCGATGTTGCTTTAATGGTTGCATGTATTGGGTGCGATCTCAAGTGCGTGGCTCCTTAGTACGGCCTCTGGAAATTGAGAATCCGCCTCTCCATGAGAAATCGAATTAGTAATTATTCCCAGCAAAAAATTCTCTAATCGCCGTGGTACCACAGCTACAGGATTTCTGTCAAGATTTTCTAGAATTATCTCAGTTGCGCCGAAGTCTAAGAGACAAAGTGATGAGGAGAATGACCAAAATGGACTCGGCCTCATGAATCAGCTTTGTTGATACCATAAATCACACGAGAACTCTAGAGTGGCCTCACAGCTTTGGGCGGTACCGTGCTCCTTTACCTGATATCGTTTGGACACACTTGAAGACTGTGTTAGGCATTGGCAAGTTGGAGAATAAGCCTAGGACTGAGTTGAAAGCAGCATGGACAACTAGTAACTGTGTTTTTTTCTGATGACATTGAATGTAAAAATAGGAGGATATTTCAAGGTACCGAGAATCAAAAGGAAATAAAAGAGCTATTACTTGTCTCATTAATACTTTCCAAGGAAAGAAATAATAGATGTTTGAATAGATATAGTTGGATGGGCTTGACGGGAGATTGTGAATAGCCTTCATAATTGCATTAATGAATAAATAATTTCACAAGAGCCCAATTGAGTTGCGGAAGTGTAAGATACGCTGTATAACAAGATGTCAATGAATGATATATATGGCTTCTTTAGTTATTGATTGGATAGGCTAGATTACAAGGAGTCGAAACATATGGCTTCTTTAGGATTTGATTTCTTGAAATAAAGCCATTCTCAGGAAGGGGTAGGTAATAGGATGACAAGGGATGACACAAATGGCTTCTTTAGTTTTTGATTTCTTGATACGATGTAATTCTGTGTGAGAGAGAGAGTTAATAGGCTTCATGCCTTCATGGTTAGTTGTACACTATAATTGTTGGTGTTTAGTCTTACATGTGTGAGAGAGAGAGTTAATAGGCTTCATGCCTTCATGGTTAGTTGTACACTATAATTGTTGGTGTTTAGTCTTACATGTGTGAGAGAGAGAGTTAATAGGCTTCATGCCTTCATGGTTAGTTGTACACTATAATTGTTGGTGTTTAGTCTTACATGTGTGAGAGAGAGAGTTAATAGGCTTCATGCCTTCATGGTTAGTTGTACACTATAATTGTTGGTGTTTAGTCTTACATGTGTGAGAGAGAGAGTTAATAGGCTTCATGCCTTCATGGTTAGTTGTACACTATAATTGTTGGTGTTTAGTCTTACATGTGTGAGAGAGAGAGTTAATAGGCTTCATGCCTTCATGGTTAGTTGTACACTATAATTGTTGGTGTTTAGTCTTACATGTGTGAGAGAGAGAGTTAATAGGCTTCATGCCTTCATGGTTAGTTGTACACTATAATTGTTGGTGTTTAGTCTTACATGTGTGAGAGAGAGAGTTAATAGGCTTCATGCCTTCATGGTTAGTTGTACACTATAATTGTTGGTGTTTAGTCTTACATGTGTGAGAGAGAGAGTTAATAGGCTTCATGCCTTCATGGTTAGTTGTACACTATAATTGTTGGTGTTTAGTCTTACATGTGTGAGAGAGAGAGTTAATAGGCTTCATGCCTTCATGGTTAGTTGTACACTATAATTGTTGGTGTTTAGTCTTACATGTGTGAGAGAGAGAGTTAATAGGCTTCATGCCTTCATGGTTAGTTGTACACTATAATTGTTGGTGTTTAGTCTTACATGTGTGAGAGAGAGAGTTAATAGGCTTCATGCCTTCATGGTTAGTTGTACACTATAATTGTTGGTGTTTAGTCTTACATGTGTGAGAGAGAGAGTTAATAGGCTTCATGCCTTCATGGTTAGTTGTACACTATAATTGTTGGTGTTTAGTCTTACATGTGTGAGAGAGAGAGTTAATAGGCTTCATGCCTTCATGGTTAGTTGTACACTATAATTGTTGGTGTTTAGTCTTACATGTGTGAGAGAGAGAGTTAATAGGCTTCATGCCTTCATGGTTAGTTGTACACTATAATTGTTGGTGTTTAGTCTTACATTTATCGGTAATTGATTTAAACAGATGTCAGATACGCAAACTCATCTTACATGAACCATATTACTGCTCTAATGTTACAACATTTTCCCCTACTTGTAATTTTATCAAATTTCAAGCTCTAGCCAAAATTCATCCGTCACATTTAGAGCCCGTTTGGACATAAGAAATTTTTCCCTTTTTTTCAAAAAATTTTCACTTTTTTTCGAAATCAGTGTTTTTTCATAAAATCTCCAATTTTCACTTGAAGATGCATTTTGAAATTTTTCGAATTTTTGAAAAACTCCAAAAAGCTATTTTTCAAAATTCACTCAGATTACTCACAAAACTTCAAAAACAACCCAAAATTATATCCAAACACAACTCTAATTTTCAAATACCATTTTCACTTGAAAATTTTTTTCACTTTGTTTTTGGAATTTTACAATTCTTATATCCAAACGCCCACTTGTATCAAATATGTTATACCTTGTCAACTTTGTGCTGAAAGCCCTTTTATTTTCTAACGATATAGAAACCCCATCAGCGCTGTCTGATAGATCTTTTATTGCTTCATGAAGGACAAGATGGGAAGCAAGATTGTTGAATTATTATTTGTCTTCATTGTGTAAAACATTCTAATAGGATGAAGTTTGCAATCTTAGATTACATTCTTATAGGAGGAACATTTTTATTGTTCCAAGTAGTTGCTGAACATGAGAATATAGTTGCTATTTCATTTATAACAGTGTGTTACGTTTTGCATTTGTGTTTCTAAAACTTGTACAATGCCTGCCAGGCGTACAGTCAAGAACATTCCCAAGTACGCTTCAGCAGACTTCTACATAGATAATGTTTTACTACGCATCAAGGAGAAGAAGATAATGTCTTTAAAACCTTTTGTCGATCGACTTGGGTAACTAGATTTCCATACTCCTCTAATTGTCCTGATTTTCCTTTAACTGGTATTGACCTGATAAACTACTCGCTGTATCATTCAGGTATGACAATGTTCCTCCAGAGATAAACAGGCTGAGGTGCAGGGTCAACTATCATGCTCTGAAGTTCCTTCCTGAGATTGAGCAGATGGCTGATCAACTTGTTTCAAGGATGAGAAACCGCACTGGTAGTTCAAATCCTTTCATGTGAGTTATTGTACTTGTAACTGCTGTTAAACATGCTGTATCGTTTCTTCTGATTTATAATGGAGCTTAAAATGTTTTGTCAAACTAGGGCTCTTCACCTGAGATTTGAGAAGGGAATGGTGGGTCTATCATTCTGTGATTTTGTTGGAACAAGGTCAGAGAAAGCTCTCATGGCTGCATACAGAAAGAAAGAATGGCCTCGCCGGTTTAAGGTTACCTAGCTCATGATCATTATCCCTATAAAGCCGACAGTGACCATGCATTTGTGATATATTTATCTTCTTTTCTGTTTGTTTGGCTGGCAGGATGGTGCTCATTTGTGGGCATTGGCCCTGCAAAAGCGCAAGGAAGGACGATGCCCTCTCGAGCCTGGTGAAGTAGCTGTGCTGCTTCGGGCCATGGGTTATCCTAAAGAAACTCAAATATATGTTGCTTCTGGACAGGTCTATGGTGGACAGAACCGCATGGCACCGCTGAGGAACATGTTCCCAAATCTTGTAAGCTACTTGTGTAAACTCTGATCAAGGAACCTTTATCTATATCTTTCTCAGATTATATTTACTTGTAGCTAATCTTGTTGACTACTATGGCCACTTTTAAAAGAAACATGGGTGGAAGGATTTTCTGTAAGAGACCCTTGAAAGTTTCTGGAATTTTCACTTTTGTCCTTTAAATTAGTGTCAATAATCCTATAGACATGTTTTACCCAGCATACTTTAATGTACCAGGTGAAAGGATTTGCGTGATTTTATATTGATTAAAATTATATTTTGGGATCTGTAATAGGTTACAAAAGAGGAACTAGCTACAAAACCAGAATTGGATGGTTTCAGGAAGCATGTGACAAGCTTAGCAGCCCTTGACTTCCTAGTCTGCTTGAAGTCTGATGTATTTGTGATGACACACGGAGGAAACTTCGCCAAATTGATCATAGGATATCGTAGGTACATGGGTCATCGTCAGAAATCCATTAAACCGGACAAGGGTCTGATGTCCAAATCCCTAGGGGATCCATATATGGGATGGGCTAGCTTTGTGGAAGATGTTGTCGTAACCCACCAGACCAGAACTGGTTTACCTGAAGAAACGTTTCCAAATTATGATCTTTGGGAGAATCCTTTGAGCAATTGCATGTGTAGAGCCTGAATGAACAACCTTTATTGTGAAGAACAGCCCTAAATTAGTGCATCCTTCTAGAGCTGGTGCACAGGGAATTGCAAAATTTTCGCCGTTAACACAGCCAGAATTACAAGGCAATTTGCACATGGGATTACATAATGGATGGAATGTAGCCTCTGGGTGGATAAGAGTATTAACACAGAGTTGCAGAAACTGCCTTTAGGAGTGGTCTAGCTACCCTGCATTGACCACCTGTGTTATGATCTTTCTTTGGGCGCGGACCACTGCAGTTTTGTATTCTGGAATATTAATTTATTCTCAATTGTTTCATTATATAATGTATATTATTGCAGTAATAGAAAAGCGTCTTTCATTTCGTTTGAACACAACTCAGATTTCAAGCATCCCAGGGGGATATGGTGCATCACGAGATACTCAAATGTCTTCATTTGAACAATCAGTCAGCTACACCCCCCACCCACTCCCAAATGAGAAAATTCCATTGGTATTCAAGTGGACAATTTCACTGTTTAGAGGGTTTTAACTTTAAGGTTAATGATATACATGTGAGATTTCCAATCTTTGATTGTTTTATAGTGGGATCGTTATCCAGTATATTTCCCTGTCATTGGAAACACAATCAAAATAGAAAGAAGAAAGAAGAGAAGAATATTGTGTCCCTTTGTGGGGGTCAAAACTGAGTTGTTCAGGTTGATCCATTTACTTGAAGAGTGCTTTCTTGTGCTAGTAACTAGTCCGATTTGGGTATGGTTTTCCCTAGAAAGAAATTAAACCAATTAAGTCAATTTTTTAAATATTGAAATCAAACAAAATCAGTTAATATGATTTTTGTCGGTTTTTCGATGTTTTGTTGGTTTTTATGAGACATTACTAAGCACACATTTTGGCGATTATATTCCAACATAACATTATCAAACCAATTACTCTTTGAGAAAGTCTGACATTTGCTAAGATATTTTGATGCTAATCGAATTAAATAGCATAGACAAGTTAATTTTATTTAACATGAAATAGATTTTTGGACTTGGCAAAATAAAATTATTAATTAAATTAGAATATAAAAGATAAAGAACTAGATTATTATAAAGGTAAAGAGCTAGACTAACATTTTAAGAATTATATATGTGTGTGTGTGTGTGTGTGTGTGATTAAAACGTTTTTAAAAAGGAATTACTATAATGATTAGATTTTTTCGGTTATTTATTTCTTAAAATTTAAACCAAACTAAATTTATTTGGTTAAAATTCCAAGTCAAAACCAAATCAAACCAAAAAATTGATTATTTCTTTTTGTCAATTGATTTGATTTTCGATTTGATTCTGTTTTTGAATTTTTCATGAGCACTGACATTTCTTATTTGATGGAGTATAATTAGAAGTCATATTTGTTATTTGTATTAACAAGTAGGGGTTGTGATTTAGAAATGTATAATCATTGATTACTCATAAATTGGGATGGTTTTGAATTATAGACTAGGTTACGCCTTAGTTGGAATGTTATTGTAAGAGATGGTGGTCAGTGGCGGATCCAGAATTTTAAGATAGTGGGTGCTCACTACCTTTAACATAAAGTTGCTAAGAGATCAAGAGAGAGAATGTGCGTGTGTATTTGCTAGTTTCTATCCAATAAAAGTCCCAGCAATGTAAATAGTTTCATCTGGAGCATCTGTAGACGTATACTGATAGTGATCTATACAACTGGCGAATTCTGTCCATGTAACGGTCCATAGTCAATCACAATGTTGTGAGCAACACAACAGATAATAGACCATAAAAGGGAACAGCTACTACGCTAAAATATATACAAAAGAGTCTTCTTGCATTGTTTTTTCTGTAGAAGGCTTGAACAACGAGAGAAAGCGGTTGACAAACCCAAAAGGAGCCTTCTAGTATCATTAGCTATACCTTCCACATAGTTCCAGTAGGGGAGAAGTTAGTAATTTGGCAGATTTGTGTCTCTAGATGAATCAGAAAAGTACATGCTCTTTTAAAATTTTCCATCTCAGCATCCGCAGAGCATTAAGCAGGAACCTTGTTGTATGTTCATGTTCTTTCAACAACTGAATGAATGACAGTGGAGTTCCCAGTATTTGTTAATCCTCATGAGAAGGGCCATTTACGACAGATGAAGAAGATAAAGAGGGAAACCAGAGTTCTATACGGGTTCCCCCAGTTCCAATTGCAGCATCTGTTAATCTTGGTGAGATCACCCGCACGACACATCCATAACTCTCCAATATTTCTCGTGAAACAGTTAGTCCAGCCACAAAATTCCATGTTATGTTATCCTCTACCTTATCTTCAGAAAATAGATCTGCCCCAAAAGGTGCTAGAGAGTGCATCTGTGTCTATACAAAATGAGGAGAAAATACTTCAGTACTAACTAGCACACAAGCCAGATGATAAAATCAATCATGAGCATATAGTTCATATCAATGCCCATCATGTGTCTATTTTCAAAGTTATAAATTCCTTTACTGTTATTAAGTTCCTATTTTCATTTTAAGTCCCACAATGTATCATCTTTGTATCAAGGCATTGTCTCAATGATCACGATATAGAATAGAGTTCATGACACTTTACCATATAGTGCATATCAAGGCCATCATCATCAATTATAACAAGAGCACCCCCTGCAGGTGCTCCAGTGGCAACAATTTCAACCTTTCCACCAGCTTGTATACGCAATAAAGCACCCTCAATCAGATTACCCAATGCCTGTCGTAAAGCAGGCTCTTCAATGGGCACCTGTAAAGATCTCGGAACCTCAGAAAGTAAAACAGCTCTCCTCTGCTCGTGTGCTAAAGGCGCCACTGCTCCCACCAAATCCACCAGTACATCAGAAACATTGCATGGTCTTTTGGGCGAAGAGGTGAAGAGGAAAAAGACCAACAAAAATGAAATGAAAAAAAAAGGAATTATTAACAATCTCCAAAACCAAAGAGTTGTTCCACAAGACAGCACACAATCAAAACTCAAAAGTCATCATTTGGCATCAAATTAGGAAAACAAAAAACAGCCATCCGTAGCTGCCTAAGTGAGTATTCATTAGACTTGTCAACCAATAGAAGAAGCATCTATACAGGGCAACTTTAAGGAAGAAACAGGAGGGAAAGGAGAGCCATCAAGCAAAAATCTCGGTAAGTTGATGGCTGAAGAAAGAGAATGGGAAAGATTGAAATTTTTTAGTATGTTATTATGCTGTCGTATGCGTTAGCATTTTTTGAAGTTGACATAATGCAATTTGTACTTTCCAGATCCGTAGGTCTCTAAACCGAAAAAAGTTTGAGAAACAAAAGTTTACCTGATTCCTTCCTGGCGTAAAGGTGCTAGAGCAAGAGGTGGCATTGGCATTTCTAGATCCTTGGATTTTAAAGAGAGAGATTCTAGCTTCTCAGACAAGTTACTGGATAACTGAGACCTCACTGACTCACGACCAGGATGAGTTGAGTTAGGCATCTTTTTCAATGTTTCTTCACTATAGCGCATTATATTAGCCTGAAAAATGTATAAGCCCATAATATTCAACAATTTATCTTTCTTATTCTCAAAATCACTTGTAGGCAAGTCAACAACAAAGGCAAACAAGAGCTGACGAACTCTAGATGGACCTTCTTAATGTGGAACTATATCTGTTGCAATGTATTCTAATTGATGTTTGAGAAGTTCAATCTTCTAGTGTTACTAATATCCTCCAGGGTTGAGAGATTTTAGTTCATGACTAGAATTTATGGAACTCCCAACTTGCTCTTAGTATTGAATGACTCAAGTTTGTACCCTTTCAAGTTTCCCAGAAAATTCTAGCTCTTTTAAACTGAAAAAGAGGCTTGCTTCAATCTTTCTCCTTCCTTTCTCAGTCAAAGTCACATACAAAAAGTCAAGAACAATGAGAGTGAGGCGCAGTTGGTGAAGTACCTTTGTTAGGGAAACAGCATCCTGGAGTCCCTTAAGAGTATCACTCAAGCAATCACCTTGCTCCAAGATGTCTTGAACAATATCATATGAAATCTGCAATAGGTCATATGTGCAGATTAATCCATCATTAAAAGTAATTGATCAAAACAAAATCTCACAAAAAGTAACAATTATTTGGGGGCAAAAAGAAGATGAAGCAGGATAAAGAAAAGGTTGTGGGTGTAAATTTCTTGAGCCACATACCTCACTCTTTCTAATCTGAGTAGATAACATCTTACTCAAAGTTCGAATACTGGAAAGAGAACCCCGAATCTGCACATTAAAGATTCATAAAAAATCTATTATGTTCTGAAATCTGTATGCTGTACATTTCGACAACCTTAAATTGATGGCATATATGGGTGCAGCCGCAGTGCAAATCTTACTTGCTCAACCAAATTGCTCATCCTGATATTATTTTGCCAGGTGGACTGTTGGAGCAAAATTGCTTTCTGACAAGGACAAAATAAGTTAATTCTAAAATGAAATTATTGTGCAAGACTGGAAAAAAGAGAAAACAAGAAAACTAAATAACAAAATGCTCAAAGAAGAAATTTCATGGCAACAAATACGAAAAAGTTAGAAGTGGTGTTATATCGTCAATATTTTAGCCACTTTTTAGATGATACTATTACGAGTTTTTGGATGTTATAGTAATTGCATATTTCAAGGAAATATTTATACATAAAGGGATGTAAATGAATTAATTGAATTCGAGACATAATATATACTTAGCACCTTTTTCATATCAGTGTTCGTACCTGATCCATGACATAAGCCATTGCAAGTGAACGGGAAATATTTATAGCATTTAATCTTTGCTCAGCTGTGAATTTTAACATCTCAAAGGAGTGGTCAGTTGAAGTTTGGATATTCAACGATTTCAAATCCGTGCTAGGAGGCAAGGAATAAAACTCCTCCTGGCCAGGCCATGCTTTCACATTAAACCCACCCTTATCAAATGCAGTTCTTGGGAGTTCCGCAACTAAAAACCCAACAATAAATGGGTGTTTTACCATAGGGAACACCACAGCTCCAAGCTCAGGAAGTAATTCTGCCTAAGATGAATAAGACTAGTCAAACACAGTAAAGTCATACATTCAGTGCAAAACAAATTTGAAGGAGAAACTGATGTACCTCTTGTCTCGAAAGAGCTGCTTCAGTCGCTCTTAAGCCCGCAGGAATGCTAAAGTTACCAGTTAGAATCACAAGATCAGTCGCATTAACACGTGGATGTAAAGTAATACGACGCAACTCTAGCTGGTCCATTACATAACTACCTGCTGGTCTTACATAAACCTGCAATTCACTAAATTAGCACAAGGAAAGTAACTAAAAGGCAAAAGTGTTTCAACCTTATATCTCCAAAAGAGCCAGGTGAGGGGGAAGTACTTTTCTCTTTAGTTTGGTTGTGTCCTATTGGTCTTCTATCATTTTGAAAATCCTAAAGAAAAATAGGTTAGAGACCTATGTTCACAACACATGAAGTCCAATCAAACATGGAAGATGTTAGAGTAATCAAATGATACATCGTGAGATAAAATTTAAACAAAGCATTATAGTAAGAATAGATAACTTGGCCTCATTTATTGGTCTGTATTTTAGTGTTATAGGGTAATAAAATGGTTAGAAATCTCTTTTTCTTTTCAACCTTTTCCCGAGACTGGTAGCAATGTAATAATAAAAAGCACTAAGGCAGTGCAAGCCATATGTACATGGAGGGTTGGATCAAGTATGATCCACCTTAATTACAAAAAGCCTAACATGTCTACCAAAGATTCTTACTTTCTACATGACTTTCTTTATACCAAAAATGAAACAAAAGTATACAATTCATCTTAGCATCTTCGAGGGAATTGTATCTATCTTCAAAAACTCTTAAGTTCCTCTCTTTCCGTACTGTCCACCAAATGCAGGCAGGTATCAGTCTCCACCATGTCTTCTGCCTCAGAGAACCTCTATTATTGTTCCAAGATTTTTAGGAAATCAACAGTGGTTGCAAGCATGGCCTATGTGAGGCCCACAATGTTAAGGAACAGTTGCCACGATTGTCTAGTGATGGGGAAGTGTAGAAACAAATGGCTATTGGTTTCCAGCTATGTTGCACGGACTCTCCAAAATGTAGCCGTACCCGTGTCGGATCCTTCAAAAATGCACTACTTTTGGAGGATCCGACACGTATCCGGCCACATTTTCGGAGAGTCCGAGCAACATAGGTTTCCAGAGCTCTGCCACAGAGCAGGCACCTAGAACAGAGCTGGAATTCCCTTCTCTTCAGGTTCTCTTGGGTTAGGCAGGCTTCTCTTCCACCAGCCATGAAAAACAGGCCACCTTAAAGGGAGCTTTAACTTTCCATATATTCTTACATGGCCATCGATCTACGTATTGACCTGTGTTTGAGATCAAAGGATAGGCATGCTTGACAGTATAAATCTCATTCTTGCAGTTGTTCCAAAGAAGGGTGTCTTCATACTCTTTATGTACTTGGAAAACTTCCAAACTTAATCAGCAATTTTCTCCACTAATTCCCAATCATTCAGTCTTATTCTGAAAGTGATGTTCCAGCCATGCTGTCCCAGGGAGTATTCATTTTAACATCAGGCATCCCTTTTTCTTTTCAATCTTACACTCATTTATGCTGTTCCTAATGAAAGCTTATGTTGATCATCCAAACCCATTGTTACAGTCTATCTAGCCTTCTTGGGGAAAGTTCAAGGAAAGTGAACCTCTGCTTTGTGAGGAGATTTGTGTTGTTCTTTAATACTTTTAGAGTATTCTAACGGGTTAAAGAACACTTGTGCAAATGAAAGAACAAAAGCCATGTGCATTCTTATTAGTGAGAGAGGACTGAGCATTCAGGATGCTGGAAATAGGACCAGTTGATAGGGTCCTAGTCCTAGCAAAAGTATGTTCAAGAGTATTGCCAGAAGATACCTTCACCACCAGGCTATCAATCGATCCACCAATTTTTCCTAGTTGATGGCATCTCATCCCGTGGGCCCTCTGTAATCATTTTACTCTGTTGGGTCTTACTCCTAGTAAATTGGATGTGCCAAAAATTTAGGCTACATTTTTTTATCTAAAATCAAAGCAAGAAAGAGTGTAACAAATCACAATATTTGATACAAAGAACTAAAGAGGATTATAATCTCAAGAGCATCTCCCAATCTAACAAGAGCATCATTTCTTTCCTTTTTTCTAAAAGATAGAAGTTGCAATGACTAGAGATGATGCCCTTCTTCTCTAAAATGCAACTACATTTGAGTTCCTTATCCTCGGACTGAAACTGCTCAGTTAAACTGAAGCAGCATAGACGGATCAATTTTCAGAGAAGAAAGAATAGTTCCTAAAGAAACTTAAGCACCACTTCACTACCTAATGCCTATTGGTGGAAGCTCATACTCTCAGAAACAGAATATACAGGTTGCATTCTTATAATAGTGCCACTAGACAGACTTAAGGCTAGTCCGCTGTCCAGAGAGCGAAACAAACTGAACTAAGTTCTACAGGTTGCCATATGTAATTTTCGAAGAGCAGAGAAAAAGGAGCAATAGCATTAATTGGCAAGCCATACAAACTTATCTGGAAGTTTCACTTATCTTAGACCTTAATGCAGCTTAATTCTGGAAATGGAAGACCTAACAACAGGCACAACGAACTCAAAACAGTACAAATTGCCAAAGAACAACCAGCAACAAAAATCGAAACATAAAGTTTCTTATGCTAGGCAAATTAACATAGATATACAAAATATAGAAAATTATCTTACTCCGAAGAAGAAGCATTAATCAAAAACAAAAAAGCAAATAGAGTTTCTTACGGTAAGAACCGTTTAAATTCATGAAGACCTAAACATAAAGCTTCTTAAGCTAATGAAATTAAATAGTCATGTTAGAATATTAGAATGTTATTGTGATAAAAAAAAAAGATGTAGAAAATTATCTTTGAACTACTGAATAAAGCATTAATCAAAACACAGTGAACAAAAGGTAAATGTTACTTACGGAAAGAACAGACTGAGGATGGACAATACGGCGAAAGAGGTCGAATTGTTCAACGCAAAGTCTCTTGAAATCAGCACTCGGTAATACCAAGCCTCCGTCATCCTTTTCAATCCTCTGAACGAACTCCACCGGTGACGTCGAAGCATTCCGTATGGCCGCAGCAACAGCTGACGCCGACGAAACCATACCGTCGCTGTCGCCGTCGCCGTCAGAATCATCGTCGGAGCACGTGCCACTGACGTGCCGGAGAGAAGTATAGGTGGAGGAGGTAGCGGCAGCATTGGTGAGAGCAAGTGGTGGTAGTCTCTGTGAAGAAGCGTGAGTAACTGTAATTGCTGCTTTGTGGAAGGTAGGGGAGAAGAGGAGGGTAGGTTGGTGGTGATGGGGTGGGGGTGGAGGTGGGTGGGTGGGATTGGATAATGGTAATGGATTCTGCGGAGGAAATGCAGAGAGCAGCATTTTCGTTACTGTGAGATCGGATGGATGATTGTAATGCGAATGCTGTGTGGCTCAATGTCCACACATGGAGGAAATTGGCCCAATGCCATTCCGCTATTGGTCAATGTGAGTTTACAAAAACACCATAAAATTTCATTTTATTTCAGTTTTGCCCCTATTACTCAAGTGGTTGAAAATTTAGGAAAATCCCCTGGGGCCCCTTGCCCTTACAAAATTATACACGTGCTGCCCTTTTGCTTCCCACTTTGACGCGTGCTTAGCAAATTGTTTTTCGCCTGCGCTGTTTTCTGGGGAATCGTCTTCATCTTCCCACCGCTTGCTCTATTTCTGTTCGTGACTTCCTCCTCTGCTTTCTTCTCTATCATGTATATCTCTGTTTTATCTCCAAGGCTTACTATAAAATCTCAACTTATGGATTTGTTCTATCCACAACATATCTATTCTTTTTCATTACTACTTTACATAGAACGCTCAGTTTCTTAGAGTTTTCTGCCTCCTCCTTAAAAGGGTAAGTTTTATATGCTTGCTTATTTTTTATTTTTTTTTACATTATCTCACGTGGGTGTTGTTATAATGTATAAAAGTTGATCGTTTTTGTTACCTGCCATAATTTTATGCGTACCCTTTGCTCAATTTTGTTATTTACTGATACAATTATGTGGTATGGGGATTGCTGTATTCGAATATATATAGGAGCTTTATCAATTAATTTTGAGGATCCACATTACGGTTGATATGAGATGTCAATTTGGGGTTAAAAATCTTTGCCGCAACACCCTTCCCCAACTTCCTCTGGGGATTAAAAGGCAAAGCTGACTGTTTATGTTATTTGTTACTGCAGACTTTCCTACCCATAGTGATGCTTTGCTGAAATTTTTGGAATCCTTACACTTTTGAAGGATTCATATCGCTTTTGTACAATGCCTTAGCACTAACTTGGTACTTGATCTGCTATTACTAAAACAATTCATCAAAAAAAAAAATGAAACAAAGAAAAGGACTAAGTGCAAGACAGCAAGAAGATAGTGAAGGAACTTAGCAAAGTGTCGACATATCTAGAGCTAAAGTGAACATGTCCATGTTTATCACATTCTCCTTTTTACTATTATAGTAGAAGGTAGGAAATGTTTTTGATGTAACAATTTTGATTGATTGTGATCATCCAGTAAGTTTCTGTATGCAACACTCCATGCTCCTCCGTAAAGTTTTGTTCCTTCCTCATATTTGCCAATAAAACTAAATAAGTTCCTGCAAATGTTTATGTGTTAGAAAGATTGGTTTTTGAAGATTTCTTGAGTACCGCATGACCCCTGGAGTCACACAATTTTATTCATAATCTACTTTCCCATATGTAGCTTATACAATTATTTCTTTTGTGTATTAGACAGAGAATGATTTATATGCTAAATTCAGTTGAATTACAACTTCTACTCTTAGTTGTTCCAGTCAAGTCTCAGCTAACTCTACCCTTAATTGTACTGAATTGTGACTTATGTACTTCTTTCGTGTTAACTTAAAAATTGTGAGATTCTTAAATTATGACCATTTTCTTTATTCGCCTTTGTCTTCTAGCAATTTGGATATTTTGTATTGAACTTGTGGTAACTGTCACCATCCGAGGCTTTACATTCGCAATAACTCCAAACGTCTTTAAAAAATTAGAAACTGCAGGGACATATAGTATTGACAAAGTGGAGAAAAGTGAACATTTTGAATATTTATTTAGTTCTCTCACATTAAAAGTTCTGCATCTACGCTAAGAACTGACTGCACAAACGAACATATCATACCCCTACATGTCTCATTCTATAACTCAGTTGTCACGCCCCGAAATCGAGGAGCGCGACCGACGCTCAACCGAGTAATCCCAGTCAAGCAAGCCTAATTTACATTAACCTCTCATCATTACTCATGCATGATTTACCATAACATAATAAGATCTTGACTTTCATATTAAATACACTTGGCTCAATGGCCCATATTTTCTTTCTCGTGGTGGTTACACAGCTCTATAAATAGCTGTAAATACTGTGAACATAAATATATAACAAAACTCAAATTTTTAATTACATGACCCACGGTGTACATGGAGCTTCTATGACAATGGATACCTATATACATAAAATGAACTAAACCCAAACACCCACTAGAACTGTAGCGGACTCACCATAAGCTGAGTAGTGAAGAAGATCCCTATCAAAGATACATATCATCCTGTAGAAGTATACCTGCATCCATTAAAAGATGCAGCGCCCCCGGCAAAAGGGACA
>AWOL01S0027693.1:136761-167183 GCA_000715115.1 Nicotiana otophora | reverse complement strand
GCTATTCATTGTCTCTACTCTTATTTGATGACTGGAATTGTGGAAGAACACTTGCACAAGCATGCACGTAGTTAAATGACCCATATCGGTTTTAAATGATGAATCCTGATGTCATTAACCATTATAAGTACTCTAGTCTACTTGCCTTCTGTGTGAGAAATGTTCTATTGGCATGTGAGTCATCCGTGTGANTTAGTATACTACTAATTGTTTTCCTCTATGATGCACTTTTTAGCTCAGTTATATATAGTTAATCTTGTTGTGCTGGTCATTGCTTCAAACTTCATTGCTGCTTTTAGTACATTGTACATTTCGTGGTGATCATTTCTTATGTGCTATTCATTGTCTCTACTCTTATTTGATGACTGGAATTGTGGAAGAACACTTGCACAAGCATGCACGTAGTTAAATGACCCATATCGGTTTTAAATGATGAATCCTGATGTCATTAACCATTATAAGTACTCTAGTCTACTTGCCTTCTGTGTGAGAAATGTTCTATTGGCATGTGAGTCATCCGTGTGAATATGAGTTGTAATGTGGGCACAAGATGCCAAGTGATTAGGGTTCAAGAATTGGGACCCGTGAGCTGTGATTTTGAGGTTCGGTACCTCGTGGAAGTGCTTGAAGAAATCTGGTGTGACAGCAGTTGTTCTTATTGAGTTGTTGCTAGTTTTACCTTTATTTTGATTTCACCGGAGTTAGACTGGGTCCAGCTTACTCTACGCATTATTACCTGACTACTTCCTATTAAATATTGTTGTTATTGGTGTCTCGTTGCAAGTGTTGCTTGGTATTTCTTATCCTACTTAGTTGTATATTAATATTCTTTTTTTTGTTAGTTCACCTTCACACTTGTTCTAATTGTTTAGTCTGGTAGGTGTCTTGACTGTCCCTCGTCACTAGCCCACCGAGGTTAGTCTTGATACTTACTTGGTACAGCTGTGGTGTACTCATACTACGCTTCTGCACATTTTTGTGTAGATCCAGCTGCCACGATTTTTGTTGATTATTAGCTGGCTGGTCGAGCAATAGAGACCTAAGGTAAACTTGTCTTCATGTTCGCAGGCCTTAGAGTCACCTTATGATATTTTTATTGTACTATTTAATTCTATCCCGAACAGTTGCATTAAGGGATTTTTCTAGCAAATTCAATAGAGCTTATGTATTGTACTACCAGTTTTGGGAATTGTAATTATGCATAAGATTTTTATCTCGTATTTATCATTTGATTGTTGAATTCTTCTATTTATTTAGTAAGTGTTAGGCTTACCTAGTCTTAGAGACTAGGTGCATCATGACATCCTACGGAGGGAAATTGGGGTCGTGACAACTTGGTATCAAAGCTTTAGGTTCATAGGTGCTACGAGTCATAATTGAGTTTAGTAGAGTCTTACGGATCGGTATGGAGAAGTCTGTACTTATCTTTGGGAGGCTACAAAACTATTAGGACAGTTTCACTTCTTTTATTCCTATCGTGAACCTTTGTCATTCCATTCTCTCACAAACAGTGAGGACACAAGCTACAGTTACTGATAACGCTACCCCCAGAGCTGGTGTTGCTAGTGACCGTGGAAGAGGCAGAGGCTGAGGAGGAACACGTGCTACAACTAGAGAACCTATTAGAGTAGTTGTTAAGGAGCCACCAGTAGCTTCTGTTAGGGGACAGGCACCGGAAGCACCTGTTGTGACACCAAGATTTCAGGAGACTTTAGCATAGTTCCTGGGCAGGCGGGCCAGGCGGGGGAGGAGCTGAGACTCCCACCGCTCGAACTTTGGATCAGCGAGTCCACATTGGTCAGGCTCCATGTGTCATGCCGACACAGTCTGTTATCCCAGTTCCGCCCGTGGTTAGGGCAGCAGCATCTGGGGAAGAACAACTCAGACTTGCGGGGTTCAAGAAGTATTACCCTTCTACATTTAGTGGTTCAGCTTCAGAGGATGTGCATACGTTCCTAGGGGAGTTCTATCGTATTCTTCGCACTTTGGGTATTATGGAGACGAGTGGGGTTGCTTTTACTATGTTCTTGAGAGAGTGTATTCCCCAGACCCTTCGGGAAGCGCGGCGCGCGGAGTCGAGCAACTACGCCGGGGCAATATGTCGGTGGCAAAGTATTCCGTTAGAGTTAGCAGTTTGCCCAGACATGCACCTATTTTGGTTTCTACAGTCAGAGAGTGAGTCCACAGGTTCATTAAGGGGCTCAGTCAGATATCCGATTCGGCATAGATCGGGAGTTAGAGACGGATGTTCCATTTCAGTAGGTGGTAGAGATCGCTCACCGATTAGAGGGCATGCAGTGTCAGGAGAGAGAGGTCAGGAAGGCTAGGAGGCCTTGTAGACCAGAGAGATCAACTGGTCCCTATTTTAGAGGCAGGGTACGGCATAGTAGAGGTTTTGTGGGTCATCTAGTTCAGTTTGCACTTCAGGCTTCGCACGGTGTTCTAGGTGCCCATAGGTCTCAGGTACCTGTATCTGATAGCTTCCACAATCACGTCAGTAGAGAGGTTGCTTTGAGTGTGGAGATACCAGCCACATGGTGAGAAATTATCCCAGACTCCGGACATATCTATCATGGCATAGTATTCAGGCTATGAGTTCTACTCCAGTTGTCGATATCCCTAGACCGCCAACTTGGGGTGCAGGTCAGGCTAGCAGAAGGCACCCAAGAGGGGGAGGCCCGGCCCGTTGATGTGTTTTCTATGGTAGGACGGAGGCCGCTACACTAGATGATAACGTACAGGTATGGGTTCAAATTGTAATAGAGAAGTATCGTTCGTATTTTGTTTTGGTTCCACTTATCGGGGTGAGTCCTCCTATTTTGCTTCACATATGGTTGATTTTCAAGATTTTTTACTCTGTTTATGTGTTTACCCCTATTGGGAGATTATATAATGGTAGCCCGTATCTGTCCATTTGTTTTTAATCATTATTGAGAGCTATGAGACTAGAGGTGGCCTTCCTGTGTCTTATTTTGGCGGTATTGATGTGATTTCTGGTTGATGGGTTACGACTTATGATTTAGATGCTCTACTGGTATGGGAGTTAAGTATGTGTTGTGATTTTGTTGGCAGAATTGACTTAGAGGAAGGTTTTGGTTGGTATGATGTGTATTCGACATGTAATTCAGAGTAAGGGTGAGACCCTCGCGGATTTATGTGATTTGATATTTTTGAACCAGGCTGCGTGCCGCGATGGAGTTATATCAGGATTAGATCCTTGCCAATTAACATCTCGTTCGGCGGCATAAGGTCTCGAGCAGCTTTGTATTATGTGTTATGACTTGCGTGTATGGCCGAGTTCAGTTTTCGGATGATTCGGGATCAATTTGGAAGAAGGATTCTTATTTTAGAAGCTTAAGCGGTAAGAGTTGATCGGAGTTTTGACTTTTGTGAAGACGACTCCGAAATAGCGTTTTGATGATTCCAATAGCTATGTATCGTAATTATGGACTTAGGCGTGCGTACGGATTTGGATTTGGAGGTCCGTAGTGTACTTTGACGCATTTCGGCGAAAATTAGAAAGTTGCAATTTTGGAAGGTTGAGAGGTTTGACTGAGACTTTACTTTGGGGATATCGGGGTCGGAATGCGATTCTGAGAGTTGGATTAGCTCTTTTATGTCATTTGGAACATGCATACAAAATCTAACGTCATTCCGGGTTGATTTGATATGTTTTGGCGCGAGGTTTGGAAATTAGTAAGTTCAATTCGTGGTGCGATTCATAGTTTCGACGTTGTTTGATGTGATTTGAGATCACGAGCGGGTCTGTGTTATGTTATGGAACTTGTTGGTATGTTTAGATGGGTTCCAGAGGGCCTTGGGTGTGTTTCGGATGGGCTACGGGCCATTTTCTCATGATTTTGTATGGCTGATCTAATATCTGATGTCCCTTATACACGATCGCGAAGTTCAAGCCGCGTTCGCATAGGCTGTGCAGGGACTGACAATTTTCCTTCGTCGCGTTCGCATGGGCAGTTCTACATTCGTGTAGCACAGCCCTAGCAACAAGGATATTTTCCTTTCGCGATCGCATGTACTCGTTCGCGATCACGTAGTACATTTCTTGGGATAGTATTGTTCCCTTCTTCCCGATCACATGCTTTTGTTCGCAACTACGTAGTACATTTCTTGGGTCGGCAGCGGTTCCCTTCTTTGCGATCGCATGCTTTTGTTCGTGATCGCGTAGTACAAGTTCTGTTAAGTGGTCATTTCCTTCTTTGCGGTCGCAATTGCCTTTCCGCGATCGCGATGCGTAAATCGATGGGCAGCAGAATATTTTCCCAAAATCGTGGGTTTTGTCTATTTTTCCTCTTTTGAGCTAGAGACCTCGGATTCGAGCAATTGTTGAGGGGTTCTTCACGTGGTTGATTGGGGTAAGTGATATTTACCAGGTTTCCATTTTATTTCATGGTTTTATCTTTGTTTTCATCATTAAATTAGAGAATTAAGTTGGAAATTTGGGGAAGTTAGTAATTTTAGTATGGTTGAACTCGTATTGGAATGGGTGTTCGGGTTTTGTGAATTTTATCGGGTTTCGAGGTGCGGGCCCAGGGGTTTGACATTTGCATTGACTTTTTAGTTTTTGATAATGATTGAAGCTATACTATCAGGAATTTTTTCCTATGAGTTTTATTTATGATTTGGAGTTATTTTGGCTTGATTTGAGACGTCCGGAGGGTGTTTCACTCGAGAAGGTCATTTTAGAGTATCGGTCTAGCTTCATTGAGGTAAGTATCTTGCCTAACTTTGTTTGGGGGAACTGCCCCTTAGGATTCGAGTCTTTTGTGCTAATTGTGTCATGTGACGGCCGAGTACGTGAGGTGACGAGTACGTGCTCGGGCTTATTTGTGGAAATTTGACCGTTTAGGTGCTCTTAGGTACATATGTCCATTAAATATGAATTTGCTTAGTTATGTTACATTCCGCATTTACTAAATTCATCCTTACGTGTCTTATTTGGAACTTGTTGCCTCATGTTTTACCCTTATTGTCGATTAAACTCTTATGTGCCTTAACTAAAGTTGTTGCCTCTTTTATTTCCATGCTATCCTTTCCGCAATTCTTTATCCTTGATTGAAGTTATTGTTATCTTTTCTGCAATTGCCTATCATTAGTTAAAGATATTATCTTTTTCTATAATTTGCTCATCCTTAATTGAATTTGTTGTATCTCTTTCGTAATTGCTCAACCCTGAATGAAGTTTTGTTATCCCTTATCATTGTGGACTTATCCTTATTTGGAATCATAGATTCATGTTATCCCTCTTTCCGTTGAATTGTAATTTTCTGGAATCATTACTACACATTATCTCTTCCTTGTTGAGCTATTACTATGTTGCACCATTATTTACTGTTGTATCTTTCGTTGTGAGTTTGTTCTTCCATTTTCTTTGTATTCTGAAGTTACTGAGTTGATCTACTTGTCGTATTCTCGTGTTATTGTCGATGTTGCTATTGTATTAACTGTTGTTGAGCTGAGGGTTATGTGTGGTTATGATATTGAAACTTTTTGGAGGGAATGTGTGGCATGTGGGCACATATTGTGAAAGTCATTTATTTGAGTTGATATGTTTTTGGCATACGTGTTTTGTTAAGAGACTTGTTATGTTCTTTGCACGAGGTTTATGCCGTGCGGCTGTTATTGTGTTTGCACGAGGTTTCTGCCGTGCAGTTGTTATTGTGTTTGCACGGGGTTTCTGTCGTACGGTTGTTATTGTGTTTGCACGAGGTTTCTACCATGCGGTTGTTATTGTGTTTGCGCGAGGATTCTACCGTGTTGTTATTATTGTGTTGCACAAGATTTCTGTCATGCTGTTGTTATTATTGATAGGCATGCGGTGGTATAACGTCTGGGTGTTGAGACACATATGTTGTGATAAGGTGGGTTTGAAATGCGTGGCTAGTAGGGGAACTACTAGAAGCCATGCGATGTGATAAGCTGGGCTAAAACACGGGATGCTATTTCAGGAAAATGATTTTCAAAACTAAATATAAAGGCTGCCGCAGTGATATAAAGAAAGTTGTGATTCATTTTATGATTTGAAACTACTAGGCGGTATCTCGGGAGGGCTCTTGTTGTCATTCCCCTTTTCTGTGCACTTGTGTTTGATTGTTGTTTTCCTTAGCATACTACTAATTGTTTTCCTCCATGATTCTCTTTTTTGCTCAGTTCTATGTACCTAATCTTTTTGTGCTGATTGTTGGTTCAAACTTCATTGCTGCTTTTAGTACACTATACATTTCGTGATGATCGTTTCTTATGTACCATTCATTGTCTCTTCTCCTATTTGTTGACTGGAATTGTGGTAGAGCACTTGCACAAGCATAGACGTACTTAAATGACCCATATCGGTTTTAAAAGGTGAATCTTGATGTCATTAACCATTATACGTACTCTAGTCTACTTGCCTTATGTGTGAGGAATGTTATATTGCCATGTGAGTCATCCGTGCGGATATGAGTTGTAATGTGGTCACAAGATGCCAAGTGATTAGGGTTCAAGGATTGGGACACGTGAGCTGTGATTATGAGGTTCGGTACCTCGTGGAAATGCTTGAAACAATATGGTGTGACAGTGGTTGTTCTTATTGAGTTGTTGCTGGTTTTTCCTTTATTTTGATTTCATCCAAGTTAGACTGTGTCCAGCTTACTCTACGCATTATTACCTGACTACTTCCTGTTAAATATTGTTTTTATTGGTGTCTTGTTGCAAGTTTTGCTTGGTATTCCTTATCCTACTTAGTTGTATATTAATATTATTTTTCTCTGTTAGTTTACCTTCACACTTGTTCAAGTTGTTTAGTCTGGTAGGTGTGTTGACTGTCCCTCGTCACTACACCACCAAGGTTGGTCTTGGTACTTACTAGGTACCGCTATGGTGTACTCATACTACGCTTCTGCACATTTGTTGTGCAAATCCATGTGCCACGGTTGTTGTCTATTATTAGCTGGTTGGTCGAGCTGTGAAGACTCAAGGTAAATCTATCATCGCGTTCGCAAGCCTCAGAGTCACCTTCTGTTATTTTCATTGTATTGTTTAATTCTATCCCGAACAGTTGCATTTAGGGATGTTTCTAGCAAACTCAGTAGAGCTTATGTCTTGTACTACCGGCTTTGGGAAATGTAATTGTGTATAAGATTGTTATATCGTATTTATCATTCGATAGTTGAATTGTTCTATTTATTTAGTAAGTGTTAGGCTTATCTAGTCTTAAAGATTAGGTGCCGTCATGACATCCCATAGAGGGAAACTGGGGTCGTAACAACTGCGTTAAAGGGAGTACATATGTAAGACATAGGAGGGATGTGAGATTATAAAAGAGTTATTAAGGGTTGAGAGAGTTATGAAAATGGTCCATATTTTAAGGCTTGTAATTATTAAGATATAAAAGTAGTTACTTTTGAAGAATAGATGCTTGTATAATTTTAAACAGATGTAGGTAAGAAAAATGATTCTAGATTTACCTTGGTTTTGAAAATTCTGAAGAAGGTGAATATTTGAAAATTTGTTTGGGTGATCGTTCATTACTGTTTTTCATAACAAATATGGTTTCATTCCTTGTTAGCAAAAACAGGCAATTCTTTTCTAATTTCCTTTGAAAACGGGTTGCTATTTTTTATTAGAGTCTGAACTTCAAAAATCTTTAAGAAAGGTGAGTGTATGAGATGGACAAGATATAATTAGCAGGGCGGAGATTAATTACCAATTAATTCCCTTTAAATCCTATATTAGTTAAAGTTTACCTAGGTTTCATGTGGTATAAAGCATGCAGATAGAGCATATAAACTAATATATGAGTGTTAAATACATGGTAAAACAATATGATAAAACAACAACGCCAGTAAGCGAAAATAATGAAGTAGTAAACTAGGCTAATGAGCAGTAACAAAAAAAGCAAGGGAAAGAGGACTGGACTCATATGGTTGGGCCTCAATAAGGTAGGCCCTGCAATTGAGAAGCGCGGCTATGGCTGACTGGACTCTTCAGAAAATGCAATGAAGCTAGTTTGTGTCTAAGTCCCTTAGGAACTCGGTAGGCCCAAATGTATACATGCCCAACAAGAAAGAAGGAAAACCATTAGAAGTATATCCCATATTCTCAGTATATTCAAAACATATATGACATGTATATAGAAAAACAATTGGAACAAGACAATAATCAATATTGTGGAAAATTATATTAATGTGGTGGTTCTACATAGCAAATAATTCACATTGAAAAACTTTTATTGTCATTAAATATTAAACCCCCAAAGAACTAAATGTGTCGTGGGACTCAAAGCCAAGGGCAATGCTTGTGCCGGGGAGGGCAGCTTTCCTTACAAGTTTAAATGTCAATGAAGCACTTTCAATGTAAACTAAATGCTATAGCATTACCTACCACAAAGTTATACTTTTCCTCCTAACATAGGAACATATAGTCTACATTGGATACCAAACAAACATGTATCAAATGAATCTAAGATCTAACATTAAACACATGTAGGTGAGGAGCAGAAGCATCATAAGCATACTACAAAGGTTTGAACATGAGAGTAGAATAATATTCCCAGGAAAGGCAAAGCTATACAACAATAACTCAACAGATACAGAGGTTATCAAATATTGTAGGACATGATAAAATTTCCAAATGAGTCTACAATATTATAGACTACAACATGGAATCCCTAAGGATTTCTTACAGAATCATACTCCTAATAGTGTTAGATTCAAACAAATCATCATGTTCAGATAGAATCCACAAAGATCCTTATAAGAACTCAGGGATTCATATTTGGTTTTAAAATTAACAATAGGGAAAGGACTGGAGTGGTTCTAGACAAGGTATGAAATCACAAATTAAACAGGAACATGAAGTATTCAGCTAGCTACTTGAAAACATCAAATGCAGTAATGATCTTATGTAGACAGGGGAAACTTTGCATATCATATAATTAAATTAAGCATGTCATGAGGAGAAAGAGTTATAGATAAAGGAAAGATATTACATTAGAACAGGTTTAACTCAAGCTTAAGTCTATGTTAGTATCTGAATATGAAAATGATTATGTTTCTATTTTCACAGGTTATCACTTGGTTATAGCAGAGAAACTAGGTCCTCTTTAAGGGAAGACAATCTTAAAAGATAAAATGCATGTCATTTTTTCAAAGATTAATGATAACCCTAAAATATTAGAGATAGGAGGTATGATACCAAGTAAGCATGCAGTTGAAGATGTTGACTAATCAAGACTACAATTAAGTTCAGCCTAACATGTTATCAGTCTTCAGAACAAAGAGAAGAAAAAGGATCATGATTGTGTTATGAGAAAAGGATAACTTAATTTTTAACAAATGTGTACAATAGGACTACTGGGAGAAGAGAAGAAAGGTTTAGTTCAAAGAAGATTATGTAAACAAAAACAACAACAACCAAACAAAATAAAAGACCATAATGGCAACTTAGAAATAGTTTAACAAACAGAAGTAGAGAAGAAAACATATAAACACTTAGAATTTATGCTTAAGGTTAAGAGACAGAGGATATAAACTTAAACACCTTCAGATTCATTCAGTCATTATTATTGAATAATAAGCTCAACAGCAAGATTTACAAACTACAGAGATGCAGCATATAAAGATAAAGGTCACTGCAGGTCAATAGAAAGCTATGAAGCTCATGTGAACATAACACATAATAACTCAAACATGTAGACCGTTTGAAACTCAAAAAACGAATATATCAGTAAGGGTCAATTAATGGCTTGATCCATTATCGATTAAAGATTCAAAGCAGGACCAATATTCACAAGAAGACATTAAGCTAACAGAACATACGCACTAACATGCTGATCACAGATGCCATAAAAAACAATTGTAATCCTCAGAATCTAACTAGCATATTTGTAGCATTCAAAGAATATTAACAAGAGAGAAGAATGAGAGTTGTGCTGACCTTTTTGAGTGCATCAGACCAAACGAAGCTCTTTCTCATTTAGGTAAAACCCCAGGAACCTCAAGTTTGAACCAGCGATAGTACTCAACAAATGAAATAAAAGGACAGTAAGAAAGCCTAGGCTTTGAACTCTAAATTTCTTAGATAATTGAATCGTTTGTGTTTGTGTGTATATTTCTCTTCAGTGTTAGGTGGTTGGTCATTGTTAGGTAAGAGCATTGAAGGCTCCTAGTTATAGTGGTTGTTGAAGGCTCTAGGGTTTTAGAGGATTCAAATCGGATAGTGGAAGATGGTGATTACCAGTCGATGTAAGCAAAATCGAGTGAAAATCTAAGAGACAGAGGTGAAAATCAGTGAGGGTTTTACCTGAGGGGGAAGAGATTGACCATTGAAGGCAAGGTCCTCCGGATAAAGCATCAATGTCCAGAGGTCATTGCATTTGACCTCTGGACCTCGAATAACCATGATTAGATTCTGAGATATGATCATGCGTGCCATAGATTTAACAAAACAGAAGAGAGTTTCAGAGTTTTGATCCTTGCACGATTTGGTCTGGGGTTTTTGGATTTATGTTTTTTAATTTCCATCAGCGAGAATGGAAAGAAAATAACTTTCTTCATAGCCATAGACAAAACGAGTGATTCTCTGAGTTTGATTTGAGAGCAAAGACAGAACGGTGTTTCAAGCTCGAGATATTAGACTCGGATGGTCCGGATTTTGTGAACAAAAAGGGAAATAACAGGCCCAAATGACATAGTATAAACCTAAATATGACTGGTTACAGAATGAATCAACCAAAACCCCAATAGAACAAACACTGTCCCAATGCAGAACAACCCAGGGATGTCCTCCGGCATTCAATGGTCTTAATCTTCACTTAATAGCAAACCCATACACCGCATATCATAGCAACCTGAGTTCCATACTCAAACCCAACATGTATGGCCAAACAATAGGCCTAATAAATAACTTTACTTACTCAATCAGTTATACAAGTGATAAAATGTTCATAGAATTAAATAAACAACTTAAACACTTAGTTCTTAGAGTTGTGGCTAACAACAGCTCTAGCCAATACATATAAACATGATCGGGCTAGATTGGGAAGCACACAAGGAAAGTTTGTGCTCGTAGTTCTAGCGACAAAGTTAAACATTATCAGGAGTTGACACTAGTGAAACATTAAGTTATACATAAATGACTGAACAAGAATTAGAACATGAATCGTCTCATCACAAGAGTACAGAACAATCAGACTTAAGAAAAAACAGAATCAGGACAATAAATGGGCAAATTCGATTACTACAAAGCATAGAGCCTCAAGAAGAACTTCAAAGTATACAATAGCATGTTGATTCAAAACATCTCAGAGACATAGATATGCGGAATAGGAACTCAAATGAAAAGGAACGGAATTTCAAAGGCCATAGGTACTTACTAGTTATAGATTAAGGAACAAGTAAATACGAAGAATAATTTCAGCAATACTCCAATGTGAAATAGCAAAATGAACAGTAGAACCCAGGAATGTCAGTGCGTAAGAGCTTCCAACAGCATTTATGTGATGTCTTTCGGGCAGACCAATGCCCAGCAGTATTTATGCACCTGATCAATAGTGTATTCCAGCTTTATCTTGATTCATTCGTCATTGTGTTTATTGACGACATCTTGGAGTACTCCCGCGGTCGGGAAGATCATGAGTAGCATTTAAGTATTGTGCTCTAGACCTTGAGGGGATCAAGGTAGATCCGAAGAAGATTGAAGTAGTGAAGAGTTGGCCCAGGCCGTCTTCAGCTACTGAGATCTGGTGTTTTCTTGGTTTGGCCGGGTAATACCGTCGATTCGTAGAGGGTTTCTCATCTATTACTGCACCTATGACCAGATTGACCCGGAAAGGTGCTCCGTTCAGGTGGACTGAGGAGTGTTAGGAGAGCTTTTCGAATCTCAAGACCGCTTTCACCAGAGCCATAGTATTGGTGTTGCCTACTGGCTCGAGGTATTATACTGTGTATTGTGATGCATTACGTGTTGGCCTTGGCGCAGCATTGATATAAGATGGTAGGGTGATTTCTTACATGTCTCGACAGTTTAAGACTCATGAGAAGAATTATCCAGTCCATGATTTGGAGTTGACAGCCATTGTACATGCATTGAAGATCTGGCGGTATTATTTGTATGGTTTTTCTTGTGAGGTGTTTACTGACAATCAGAGTCTACAGCCTGTGTTCAAACAGAATGATCTAAACTTGAGGCAGTGGAGATGGCTAGAGTTACTTAAGGACTATGATATCACCATTCTATATCATCCCAGGAAGGACAATGTGGTGGTCGATGCCTTGAGTCGAAAGGCGAATAGTTTGGGTAGTTTAGCATATCTACCGGTAGCAGAGAGGACATTAGAATTTGAGGTTCAAGACTTAGCCAACCAATTTATTAGATTGGATGTTTCGGAGCCTAGTCGAGTTCTTGCCTGTATGGTTTCTCGATCTTCTCTTTATGATCGTATTAAAGAGCATCAGTATGACGACCCCCATCTGCTTGTTCTCAAGGATACAGTGCAGCACGACGATGCAAAGGATATCACTATTAGGGATGACGGTGTGTTACGGATGTAGGATAGGCTATGTGTGCCCAATGTAGATGGTTTTCTCGAGTTGATTCTCAACATGTGTCTAATTTGAGGAGAATGTAGAAGAAAATAGTGAAGTATGTAGCTCGGTGCCTAAATTGTTAACAGGTGAAGTATGAGCATCAGCGGCCAGGTGGATTACTTTAGAGGTTAGCGATTCCAGAGTGGAAATGGGAGCGTGTTACTATGGATTTTGTTGTTGGGATCCCACGGACTTTAAGAAAGTTCGATGCAATAAGGGTGATAGTGGATAGGTTGACCAAGTAGGCCCATTTCATTCTAGTGGTGACTACATATTCTTTAGAGCAGCTGGCTCAGGTCTATATTCATGAGATTGTCAGACTTCATCGCATGTCGGTATCCATCATATCTGACCGGGGTACATAGTTTACATCATGATTCTGGAAGGTTGTACATCGTTAGTTCGGCACGCAAGTTGAGTTGAGTATGATATTTCATCCTCATACGGACAAACAGTCCGAGCGCACTATTCAGATATTGGACGATATGCATTGTGAGTGTGTGATGGAGTTTGGGGGTTCTTGGGATCAGTTCTTGTCGCTTGCAGTGTTTGCCTACAACAACAACTACCAGGCGAGCATTTAGATGGCTCCGTATGAGGCCTTGTATGGGAGGCAGTGTCGGTCTCTAGTGGGTTGGTTTGAGTCGGGTGAGGCTAGGCTATTGGTTACATACTTGGTTTAGGATGCTTTGGAAAAGGTTAAATTGATTCAAGATTAGATTCGCACAGCCCAATCTAGATAGAATAGTTATGCGGATCGGAGGATTCGCATTTGCGAGAGATTCTTTGCATTTGCGGGGTTCGCAATTGCAAATGCGATATCTACGACTGGAAAAATAGCTGAGGGATGGGATTTTTGAGTTCATTCTCTCATTTTTAACCCTAGACTCTGTAGGAGACGACTTGGAGAGGGGATTTTCTCCTACAAACGTTGAGTAAGTGATCCTAATATATTTCTAATTATATTCCATCAACGTATATTTTATTTTAGCATCAAAATCATGTGAACCAAAGTAAAAATTTATGAAACTTTGTCAAGTTTTTGAAAAATAAGAAATTGAGTTTTGAGAGTCGATTTGGACTCGGATTTTAAAACTAATCACATATATGAGCTCGTGGGGTCATGGGTAAACGAAATCTATCATTGGACCCGAGTTTTGACCGGGCAGGCCCCGGTTGACTCGGTACATAAGAAATAAGAATTTGGCCCATTATACTTGAGACTTAAAAGAACAACGTGGGATTCTATTCTAAAATATAAGTTTAGCCAACATACCTCACTTTCAGCTTTCCTTAAATTACTATAATGTTTTGGAAATCCAAGCTACTTCAATCTATTTAGAGACATGATAAAATCATAATTAGGAAGATATTTTTAGGTTCAGCTCATTTAAACATTTTACCAAATACTTGGTGAGCATTATGATTTCAAGGTTCTTCTACGGTGGATTCCTTCATCCCACAACCCAATATTTACCCATTTGAGTTGAACAACCTTGCCACAAACCTTGATGGTACATGCATGCATAAATAACACTCTCATACCCAAGAATCACACTCTCCATTACACATCTTTTACCCCAAATTCGAAATGAAAAGCTAGGGCTAGGACCTTACTTCTTTAGAAGTCAACTAGCATGGTTTTCTTGTGAATTCTCCAAGACATGAGCAAGGATTGATGAACAATTAGCTTAGGGATTACTTCTCTCACTCTAGAGCACTTTCCTCTCTCAAAAATAGCAGTTTGAACCATCTAAAATAACCCCTAAAGTCTGTTTATAAAAATGGGATCAGGTGAAATTTTCCTAAACTTAAAGGACAGCAAACCGAACATGAAAACGATTATTCGGCCCGCAAAAATGGTACCAAAAACTGAGCAGGCCTGGGCGGGTCTGCGGCCATTATGCGGCCTGCAGAACGGTTATGCGGTTGCATAACGCGCCGCGAAATCTCCCTTCGAAAATCTTCGTGCTAGTTGTGTGACTGATTATGCGGCCTGCGAAATGATTATGTGGCCGTATACTTGACAGCAAAATGATCTTCGAAAATTGGCTCAAGTTCTGTTGTACTTTGCCGCCGATCTACGGTCCCAAAAGAGGTTCTGCAAAAATTTTCCTTCAACTCCCCAATGTACTGTACAATACAAAAAGACTGTATCTCGACGAGCAAGTTCGTCGTGAGGAATTTCTACAATCCTCTAACATATTAGCCTACCTCGACACTACGAAAACCCGGATTCTAGTAAACTTTTACGGGGCCTTACACATAGACCCCCCCCCCCCCCCCCATAGACTTTCTACAACATCACAATCCGTCGATGCACAACTGATACCTAGTATGCAACATCATATATGAATGGATGTAAAGGAATATAAGATATACGCTTCAAGTGGAATTTTTCATAGTTCTATAGCCTGTTGAAGAGAAGTACAGACGTCTCTATATCAATCCACAAGACTCTACTAAACTTGCTCGTGACTTGTAGAACATATGAACCTAGAGCTCTGATACCAACTTATCACAACCCAAAATCCCACCTTAAGGTTCGTGATGGAACCTAGTCTCTAACACTATGTAAGCCAATCACTTACAACAGTTAAACTAATTAATAATGATATTATGAAGCAAAATTTAATATAAATGACAAATTTAAAGGTGATACTTGCCAACACGACAATAATCACTACAAATCCCAAAGACTAAGCAGTAAAGACTCACGAACTCAAACAAATACATAGAATTATCTCAAACCAAAATTACAATAATGTTCGAATAGAGAATTGACAGTATAATTAAGAGGAAAGGACTTCAAGGTACTGCGGTGATCAAGCAGCTCTACCTTAAATCCCCGCGATCAATGAAGCTAACACTACCTAGGACCACTACCTCCAACACATTATATCTGTAAAACAACATGTAGAAGTGTAGTATGAGTACACCACAGTCAATACCTACTACATATAAAGACTAACCTCGGTGGAGTAGTGACGAGGTCAAGTAAAGACACTCACTAGTCAAATAACCTATATAATATATCAAATTCGGCAAGAAAATAGTAACGGAAAGCCAACAAAACTGAAACCTCATCCGATAAGCGATAAGTAATTTGAACAAATAAAGGTCTGATTTCGATAATAAATCATCAAATAGAATCACACATACGGCACCTCATGCCAACATTATCAATCACCCTCGCATGCCAAAGAGCTCCTGCCACAATATAGGTTACACTCGCACGACAAAGTCCTCGTTCCACAAGGTATAATACAACCGCACGGCAAATAACTTGTGCCACAATATATACCACAACCACAGAATAAAGACCTCATGCTATAATATGTACCCCAACCACATGGAAAAGACCTCATACCACAATATATACCACAACCTATGTCAGTTATCAATACCACGTTTAGGAGAAATTTATCAAGACTCAAATAAAGTAATAAATGATAACAACTTTCTTTTGTTTCAATTCATTATACTACCAACAACTCAGCAGAATATGAGATAACAACTCCACGAAGATGAATTCACTTTGGCAACCAAATCATCAAATAAATGATAGAGATACAAATTAGCACATTGGAAACAACACAACAAAACACATAGAAATGCATGACACAGACAAGAAGTCATACCACCAGATAAACCTCATCCATAGAACGCCCCCAGGCCATCACGTGTTATCCCCACATATCCCTCTTGTCTCGATGCATGCACTACAATAAAGTAAATTCCTTCCTTGCCTCACCACACGCGCATCGACAATTATCCTACTTTGTCTCGCCACATGCGCAAACCCGATATATACATATATAGCCCGACTTGTCTTGCCGCATGTGCAATATCATTAATATCAATAGCATGGAAGAAACCTCATGCAAATACCACGAGAATCCACTCAACAAGTCCACGTTTTCCAAAATTACAGCAACACAACATACCAACAATTGTCATCGAGACATCAACTTACAAATCTGCCAACATAGTGTACAAGGACAATCAATAAGTGAAAATAGATTGGTGTTCAACATATGAATTGTATTCAGATATCCCAAGTAGCAACAATTTCACAAACGCCCAACTTGTCAAATTAAGTAAAAAAATCCTAAAACATGATCTCTAACATAGAATATGAACTCAAGTAATCATCCACAATAGAAAACATGTAGCGTAGGGATATCACAATCAAAACAATTAAATAAGAGCAACCTCGGGGCATATCCAGTCATAACTAACACATATACGCCCATGTAAACACTTGCCACCGTATGAACACGTCACTCACATAGTACAAATATTGAAAATATACCAAATCCTACGGGGAAGTTCCCCACACTGTAATGACCTGACCGGTCGCTTTGTATTTTTGTAGCCCATTTTCCTTTTGATGCATCACACATGTGTAATTTTGGCTTTATGAGTTACAGGGTTAATTGGTTTTGTTCCAGGAAGGTTTCGAGTTGATTTAGATCTTTTGGTTCTTGGCTTAGATGCCTAAGTTAGAAACGTTGATGAAACTTTAACTTGTGTGAAAATGACCACGGAATGTTGTTTTGATGGTTCCAATAGGTTTGTATCCTGATTTGGTACTTGGGCGTATGCCCGGAATCAAATTCAGTGGTCCGTGGGTCGATTTGTGTTGTTTTATCGAAAATTGGCAATTTTAAGTTTAGAAGTTTGACTGTAGGTTAACTTTTGCTATGAGGTTTAGAATTTTGTTTTGGGACTTGGAATAGGTCGTTTATGCTATTTTTAACTTGTCTACAATAGTCAGTGTCATTTGGAGTTTATTTGATAGTATTATGATGATTGGTTGAAATTCGATTCTTGAACTTTACTTTGAAATTTATGCATTTTGATGTTTGAATTCTAGTTCTAGATGTTATTTTTATGTTTTGATCAAGCGAGTGAGTTCGTATGATATTTTAAGACTTGTGTGGATGTTTTGTTTGGAGCCCCGAGGGCTCGTATGAGGTTCGGATGTGTTTCAGAAAGGTTTGGACTGACGTAAGATTTTCTGGTGTGCTTGTGCTCTGATGTCGTAATTGCAAAGTTGGCAGGGTTGGTCAGATGCCACAAATATGACTTTCCCCTTCTCATTTGCGAAGGTTGTTCAGGCCTGGGTTGGTTCGCATTTGCGACCACTTGCTCACTTTTGCGATGTGAGTCATCTTCGCAATTGCAAAGCCTTTGTCGTAACTTCGTCTTCTGTAAAGGTTGTCTAGGTTCGCAATTGCGATCCCTATTTCACAATTTTGAGGGTTCGCAAATGTGAACTTATGGTCGCATTTGCGATATCTGAAGCTGATCAAAAGGGCTGGGAGTCGGGATTTTATCTCATTTTCTCTCATTTTAGAACCCTAGACTCGGTAGGAGGCGATTTGGAGAGCATATTTTCAATATTTTGAAGATTTGAGTTTTGAGAATCGATTTGGACTCGAATTTTAAATCAAAAAACATATATGGACTCGTGGGGTTTTAGGTAGTCGGAATCTACCCTTGGACCCGGATTTTGACTGAGTGAGCCTCGGGTTGACCTTTGGGAAATGAGTAAAGATCATAGATTTTTCTATTGTAATTGATTTCTATTGTATTGTTTGATGATAATAAGTAATATTTGGTTAGATTTGAGCCGTTTGGAGGCTAACTTTAGGGGAAATGATATTTTATAGGGTTGAGTTGGCCTAGTTGAGGTAAGCATCCTGTCAAACTTTGTTGGGGGGAGGGGGGACTACCCCTTAGGATTTGGATTGATTGTGCTATTTATGTTATGTGGAAGACGTGTACACAAGGTGACGAGTGCCGACATAGGCTATATGTAGTATTTGACCGATTTAGGTTATTAAGACTTTATGGTAGGATATAATTACGTATTTTAGTCACTTATTGCACTCTAATTCACTGTACTTTATTCATGTTTGACCTTTAATTGGTAGTGTTTTGCACTTATTGTGTTTTATGCCTTGTAGGAGTGATTCCGAGCTATGTAGATGTTGTGGAGATAATTTGAGCTATTTGGAGCTTTGAAGTTTGAGTAAAACCCCAAGGTATTAAGCCGGGACCGTGTTTGTGGGTCGAGGACCAAGTCTGGACGTCAAAACGCAAGCAAAAAGTAATACTCTGTGAAAATCCCACTGTCGCGGCATGTGGGGCGCCGTGCTTGTACATATTCCTACTGTCTATCAGAACTTATCTCTCGGGATTTCCCCACTAATGCCCCGCATGGCGCCAATGTAATGTTTTACATAGTAAATATCCTATTTCGGCTAGGAGAAGGTGGTTTCGTCTTGGGCCGACCCTACTTGGTATAAATACATAGAAAAACGTTATTTTCTTGACTTTTGACATACATTGAACTTAAAGAGGCTAAGGAGGAGTTGGAAGAACATGAGCACAAGGATTTCATCATTCCTTCCTCACTCAAGACACGAGTTTGGATTAAATTTATGTTTTCCTATACTTTAATTTTATTTGTGATGAATTGCTCCATATCTATGGAGTAGTTCTCTTTAGGGTTTGATGGATTTGGTTTATTGATGATTGTTTGTGGATTATAACTCTAGTTTTATGTATTGAAGCATTTTGGATGATTTAACTGCTCCATCTATGTTCACTTGTTCATGTAGTCGAGAGAGGCATAATATGTGATATCTTTGCATTATATTGTCGGTTAAGTTCATTAATTCTTCTTAGTAATCGAAAGAGGCTAGTTGAATCATTGATTAAACCTAGTTAGGAGAATAATCGTAAGAGGTTTTCCTAAAGACCAATCCAATATTCATTGTTGCATATCTTCACGTGCTTAAATTGGTTCATCTCATAAGGTTAAGACTTAATCAAGAGAGGAGTTTTTACTGAACGTTTGAACTAATAATTGAGTGAATTCGAGAGACTCAATTGAATATTAGAAGTGAATTGTCTAGAGTAAGATCCCAAACAATTATCTTGCACGTATCCTATCAACCCATATCTTCTCCCATTGATAACCTTATTTGCTCATTCCTTGTCTCGAGAGTAATTAGTCAATAGCTTTAGATTCTCAGTTAATTTTAGATATTAATCATAGATATCTCAATTGTTGATCATCTTGGATAACAATCAAGCTAGACACTACAAGAATATTGTTTAACTCCAATCCCCGTTGATATGCTATTATAGTATACTATATTTGATTAGCGAGCATGATTTAAGTGTGTGTTTTGCGCTCGTCAAATTTTGGCACTGTTGCTGGGGATTTGCAATTAATAATGTTTGAAATAGTTTGTAGTGCTAATTCAGGAATTTTTGTTTTTTTATTTTGTTTTTCTCTTTTTACGTTTGGTGTTTATTGACTGTGCACAGGTTACATGTTTAGATTAGTGCATGACTCGGGCTTCTGCTAAAGAAGTGCTACCATACAAACTAGAGATAGAAAAACAACTGCGATAGCTGAGGAAGGAAAGAGATCTCACCGAGACATCAGAAAAGGTTAGGCAATCCACAACCAAAGAACTCATGGCTGGAAACGGTGATGATAATGTAGATTTGGCTGCTAGAGAGGCAGCACAACAATGACAAAAGGCTGCACGGGATGCTGAGGAAGCAGCTATTAGATATGCACATATTATATATGAAGAAGAGAGGGGTCAGAGAATTGCTCAAAATCAACCCTTGGCTGTAGACCGGTTCAGAAATATAGCTCCCATTTCTGGGAGACCGCTGGGCGATTATGCTAGACCGGTCTACAATCAAGGCTTATCAAGTGTGAGACCACCTCAAATTGCACCTAATAATTTCGAATTGAAGCAAGGGTTGCTATCTAAATTGCTATGTCTTTAGAGGGAAGATGAACGAAGATACAGATACACATTTAATAGACTTCGAGGAGATTATGAATACCTTTCAATACAATGGTGTTGTCACGACCCAACTGGAGGGTCATGACTAGCACCCGGGCCATACTTGCCGAGCACCAACATACAATTTATCTAACCTTCCTTATTATCTTTAAGGGCTGACGAGGTCAATATAAATGGTAGACATGGATCATGAACAACCAACAATGAAAGCTAATGGCATGAACATACATAACATGGGACGACAAGACTGTCAAGAAAATATATATAAGGTACGACCTATCACGCTGCCATGAAAGACTATGCAACAACAATCAGCCGACAAGGCATTCCAAACCATACATGGGTCGACACCTGTCTATGAGCCTCTAAAGGAACATAAGTGCTACAACATTGCAGGAACAGGGAAACGACATACCCATAATGTCTATTACAAAAATACATACCAAGACCACGACAAGTCCGGAGAAGGAATCTCGCCAATGACCGCTGAACTGAGCAGCCTACTTTGGTGGAGGAGCTGTGTCTACCCATCTATCATTACCTGCAGCACGACATGCAGCGTCCACAAATAAAAAGGACGACAGTATGAATAAAGTACTGAGTATGTAAGGTAGGAAAGCATAAGTAAGAACAGTAATGTAAACAGGGATAGAGAATATACAACATGTGACATCTGGGTACCATTGAGAGCTACTAACAAGAAATGCATGATACATACATATATATACATAAACTTTTAAAACATACGCCTCTGTGCGCATCATCATCATTATATCGTACCCGGCCATGATAGGCTCGGTAAAATATACCCGGCCATCATAAGGCTTCGTACAATCGTAACCAGACATGTGGAGCTCGAAAAAATCCAACTGATCAGTGGTTGCACAATAGGTGCCGTACCCGGCCGACTATAGCGTAGCTCGGTAGTGTAAAATAGATACATATATATGATGCGTGCTGGACTCATTGGAATCACATTTTGAATCTCTCGGAGTGATGTAAGGTCGGTATCCTCCGTAACGTTATTAGGATTAAATCTTCATCAAGAATCTTATAAGAATCAGGAAGTACCAACAACAGTGATAACATAAGAATAAGATAAGTAACATCAGCATCAATCGTTCCATAAGAAGCGCAACAATGTAAGTACTTTTAGTTTCTAAGAGTACAATATCTTTGGAAGCTCCTTCATTACATTATGTACAATCGAAGTCGTGCAAAAGCATGAAGGGGATAGCCTCACATACCGTTTATATACTGCCCAACCTCAAGCTATGTAAATGTCATGATTGCTTAGTCTACAATAAGAGAATTGACACTATTGTTATCGTTTAAGCGTCGTAACTATTATGTATCGACCACAACCTATTTTACGATGAAACGGACAGTACCTCCCCTATTTATATGACTTCCCACAAGTCAATAAAATCACCAAATAGCCCAAACAACATCAACAATAATCATATTGAGCCTCCCAAAATAGTCCACCAACCAACAACATTACTACCAAGCCTTTCGATATATATTTCACAAGTTCTAGCTTCAACGACTTAGCCGCAAATTGGATAATCTTAAATACATGTAGAGTAAGAGGTTCCTTACCTTTAAATGGAAAGAACAACTCAAATTTGACCTTAATTCTCCACGAAATATCCCTCCAATGCTGCCACAAGATTAAGGAAGCGAAACTNTCCCACAAGTCAATACAATCACCAAACAGCCCAAACAACATCATTAATAATCATATTGAGCCTCCCAAAACAGTCCACCAACCAACAACATTACTACCAAGCCTTTCGATATATATTTCACAAGTTCTAGCTTCAACGACTTAGCCGCAAATTGGATAATCTTAAATACATGTAGAGTAAGAGGTTCCTTACCTTTAAATGGAAAGAACAACTCAAATTTGACCTTAATTCTCCACGAAATATCCCTCCAATGCTGCCACAAGATTAAGGAAGCGAAACTAGCAATTAATGCGGACTTTTCGGCACTAGAATTACTTTAGAAGACTTGAAATCACCTAGGGTTGATATTAAAAACTTGAGGGAGTATTTACAGAAAATAAAACACTTAAAACAACCTCCCATACGAGCTTTAACAACACAAAAATCAACAATAACAAGAAGAACAAGAAACTTACTAGCGCCACGGGATTCCCGACACTTGATTTGTGTTGTTTTCCCTTTGTTTGGGTCTTGGATCATGAGAGAACTTTAAGAGAGTGTTTTTAGGGTTCTAAGGTCTGAATATACTGAAAAGGAATGACTTAAAACTGGGTTGAGGCATCTTATATATATCCATATGTCTTAAACCGCCTATGTGGACCTCACAGAGAGCTGCTTGGCGCAGTCTCGCGAAAACGCAAATATCTCTCTATTCCGGGAACGTATCGACTAACGGTTTAATGCGTTGGAAACTAGACTCATAGAAATTCAATTTGGTGGGTAGATCACCCCGTAATTCAAAGTTCATTGGGTGAAAAACATAGTAATATTTGACCTAACGTTTAAGTAAAATTATAAACGTAAGTTGCGACAACTTTTATCAACTTTTGTTTCATAACTCCCTTGACTTCAAGAATTATGATACAGATATTATATGATTCAAATACATTAAAACATGACCTCTTGGGACAATTAAGTACCTCTAGTTTTACCCAAAAATACAGGTTACAACATCCTTGCTTTGTTTAACTTCTAATACTTGTTAACCACTCTTATACACCCTTGTATCGTTTAAGACCAATAGGATTAATTTCTTATCATCTCAAAGATAATATCTTTCCGGATTTACGTCAACTAACTTACAACGTGATTTAAGGTACGCGAATTTGGGTTGTAACACCCTCTCCCCCTTAAGAACATTCGTCCTCGAATGTAAGGGTTTATGAGGAGTCTAACTCATCGTGGATTCCGACAGAAATGTTCGGGTGAGTTCCCCTATAAAATGGACACTAGCCAAACTTGCAAGCAATTAAACCCAAATTATGGCCTATCAAGACTATACAAAGCATTATGGATATGTACATTATCTGGATATCACCATTTTATATTAAAAAGGGAGTATTCACAAGCTATTGCTTACCTCATAGAGCCGTTTCACCTTCTAATGCGTCCTACTTTCCCCCGGCATCCTCGTTATCTTCAATCTGGAACAGGTAAGGGTATTTAGACTTTATCTCCTCTTCTGCTTCCCATATCATTACTTATGTATTCTTGTTCCTCCACAATACTTTGACGGATGCTATATCCTTTGTTCTCAGCTTGCGGACTTGTCGATCTAATATAGCCACTGGCACTTCATCATATGATAGATCCTTTGTAACTTGTACATCTTTGATAGGGACGACCCAAGAAGGTTCTCCAATACATTTCCTCAACATATATATATATATATATGGAATACTGGGTGGACAAATTCCAATTCGGATGTCAATTATAACTCATAAGCAACCTGTCCAATTCGTCGAAGAATTTTGTATGACCCAATATACCACGGACTAAGCTTACCCTTCCCGAAACGCATAAAACCCTTCATCGGTGTGATCTTCAGGAAAACCCAATCACTAACCTCAAATTCCAGATGACGACGTCGGACATCGGAATAAGACTTTTGCCTGCTTTGTGCCGTCCTCAGTCGCTCTTGTATCACTTTCACCTTATCAATGACTTGTTGAATCACATATGACCCATATAATTCTATCTCACCGACTTTGAACCATCCAACTGGTGATCTACATCTCCTCCCGTACAGTGCCTCATACGGGGCCATTTTAATACTGGAATGGTAGCTATTATTGTTGGCGAATTCTATTAGTGCCAGATGGTCATCCCAATTTCCCTTGAAATCTAGAACACATGCTTGTAGCATATCTTTAAGCATTTGAATGGTACGTTCAGCCTGTTCGTCAGTCTGCGGATGGAATGCAGTGCTAGGATTCACTTGTGCGCCTAAACCCTTCTGAAAAGACCTCCAAAAGTTAGCCATAAATTGAGCTCCTCGGTCTGATATAATAGATACCGGCACACCATGAAGCCTAACAATCTCCTTGATATATAACTTCGCATAATCTTCATCCATGTAAGTTGTCTTAACTACCAGAAAATGGGCAGATTTTGCAAGTCGGGCAACTACCACCTAGATGGAGTCAAACTTATGATATTAGTGAGGTAATCCAATAATGAAGTCTATATTAATCACCTCCCATTTCCAGGTCGGAATGTTTATATTCTAAATCAATCCACCGGGTTTCTGATGCTCGATCTTTACTTGTTGACCATTAGGACACTGGACTACAAATTTTTCAATAGACTTCTTCATGTTATCCCACCAATACTGCTCCTTAACGTTATGATACATCTTTGTCGAGCTGGGATAGATAGAATATCGGGACTGATGAATCTCAATCATAATCTTCTCTCTTAACCCTGCCACACTAGGCACACATAATCAGCCCTAGTATCTCAGTGCCCCACTTCCTTCGATCTCGAATGTTGTAATCTTACACTGCTGAATGCCCTCTCTCAATCTTACAAAGGTAGGATCTTCGTATTGTCGTTCTTTTTCCTCGGCTACCAGAGATGATTCTGATGTATTCTCTACAGTAACGCATCTATCATCAGAGTCTAACAATCTGATTCTCATATTGGCCAGCTGGTGAAACTCTTTGGTCAACCCTTGTTTACCTACCTCAATGTGTATTAAGCTTCCCATTGACTTGCGGCTGAGAGCGTTTTCCACATCATTGGATTTACCGGGATGGTACAATATCTCAACGTCGTAGTTGTTTAGTAATTTAGGCCACCTATGTTGCCTCAAATTTAACTCCTTCTGCTTGAAGATATATTGTAAACTCTTGTGATTTGTGTAGATGTCAACATGGATGTCGTATAAGTAGTGCCGCCATATCTTCAAAGAATATATTACTGCAACCAATTCCAAATCATGAGTCGGGTAATTCTTTTCATGCTTCTTCGATTGACTTGATGCATAAGCAATCACCTTCCCACATTGCATCAATACGCACCCCAAACCTATACCTGAGGCATCACAATATACCACATAACCTTTTGTTCTTTCTGGGAGAGTGAGCACTGGCGTAGATGTCAATCGATTCTTTAGCTCCTGAAAACTACGTTCACAAGTGTTAGACCACTGGAACTTGGTAGCTTTATGTGATAACTTAATCAATGGGGCTGATATAGAGGAAAACCCCTCTACAAACCGCCTATTATATCCTGCTAGCCACAGGAAGTTGCGAACTTCTGATGGTGTTGTAGGTCTCGGCCAATTCTTCACTGCATCGATCTTCTGAGTGTCGACACTAATACACTCGTCAGATATCACATGGCCAAGGAATGCTACTAAGTTCAGCCAGAATTCACATTTGGAGAGCTTATCATATAACTTATGATCCTGAAGGGTCTATAACACTATACGCAAGTGGCCCGCATGTTTCGCCTCCGAACGAGAATACACCAGAATGTCATCAGCAAATACGATCACGAACACATCAAGATAGGGCATGAATACACTATTCATGAGATCCATAAAAGTTGCTAGGGCATCTGTTAGCCCGAACGACATCATCAAGAACTCAAAGTGCACATATCTTGTCCGGAAGGCCGTGTTTGGAATATCCTTCTCCTTAACCCTCACCTAATGATACCCTGAACGTAATTCAATCTTCGAGAAATACATGGCACCCTGGAGTTGGTCAAACAGGTTGTCAATCCTTGGAAGTGGATACTTGTTCTCTATAGTAAACTTATTCAACTGTCGATAATTGATACACATCCTTAACGACCCATCTTTCTTCCGTACGAATAAGACTGGCGCACCCCAAGGTGAAGTGTTAGGCCTAATGAAACCCTTATCCAGCAAGTCCTTCAACTGCGCCTTCAACTCTCGCAACTCTTCCGGGGCCATCCTGTATGGAGGGATAGAGATCGTTTGAGTGTCAGGCAATGCATCAATGCTAAACTCAATGTCCCTTTCAAGAGGAAGGCCTGGGAGTTTATATTGGAAAACATCTGAAAATTCATTGACCACAAGGGCTGATTGTAGAGTAGGCGGATTCGCCTCCGCATCCCTAACTCGAACAAGATGATAAATGTAACCTTTTGAGATCATCTTCCTTGCCTTAAGATAGGAAATAAACCTACCTTTCGGCATAGCAATGTTCCCCTTCCATTCAATGACAGGTTCACAAGGAAATTGAAACCTAACCATCTTCGTAAGACAGTCAACATTTGCATAGCATGAGGCCAACCAGTCCATTCCCATTATCACATCGAAATCAACCATTTCTAACTCAAATAAATTTGCCGAGGTCTGACGACTACAAATCATCACAGTGCAACCTCTATATACCCTACTAGCAATCACAGAATCTCTTATCGAAGTGGATACCGCAAGTGGTTTACTTATTAATTTAGGTTTAATGCCAAACATATTAGACACAAAGGGTGCAACATATGATAATGTAGATCCCGGATCAATCAACGCATATACATCATAAGAAAACACAGACAACATACCTATAACAACATCCGGAGAAGTCTCGAGATCCTGTCGACCTACTAGAGCATAGGTTTGATTTTGAGTACCACTCAAACTGGGCACTGCACCTCTAACTCTACCACGACCTATCGACTGTTGAAAGCCCTGTGCCGGAGGTCGAACTGATGAGGAAGAACCAGACACAAATCCAGTCGGCTGATCCATACCACCACCTCCTCTGTTAGGACAATCCTGCATCATATGGCTAGGTTGTCTGTAAGAATAGCACGCATCAGAACCTTGACGGCACAGTCCCAACTGGGCCTTGCCGCACTAATCACAACGAGGTGTTGTGGGTCTCGTCTGACTAGTATCCCTATCATATTGTGAGCCTGATTCCGTCGAACTCTAACATGAACCATAATAGCTAAATCGATCATACCGATCGGAAACTTTGGAGGAACACTAGCTACAGGTGGCACTGAATTCCTCAAAGACTGGGGCCTGATACTGCCTCTGAAGTCATCAGAATACCCTGCAAATCTCTCCCTCTTATGCTGGCCCCTATCCTGCTCTGTATCTGCCCTTTGCTGGCACTTACGATCCTCTAGGGTCTAGGCATAAGCCTGAATACGGGAAATATCAATGCCCTCTACCAAGGAGGTTGTCGTGCACTCATTTATTAGATGTGGTCCCAACCCGTTCACGAACAGGTGCACCCTATCGCTCATCTAGGCCACCATATGGGGAGCATACCTTGCTAAATAATCAAATTGCATACTATACTCTCGTACACTCATATTACCCTATCGAAGGTTTAAGAACTTATCAGATCTAGCTCGCCGTATCTTAACTGGTAAGTAGTGACGAAGAAAGGCCTCAGAAAATTACTTCCACACAGCTAGAGGAGCGTTCAGACCCCTAGATCTCTCCCAACTATCATACTAGAAAACCGCTAAATCCCGCAATTGATAAGAAGCCAACTCTACTGCCTCTGTATCACTAGCATGCATAACCCGCAATGTACGATGATTCTGATCAATAAATGTATGCGGGTCCTCCTTGGGGTCTGATCCGGTAAACACTGGAGGGCGTAGATTAATAAAATAACAAACTCCCGAACTAACTAGTTTATTAGCAGCACCGGTATTCTACCTCTGAGCCTGAGCAGCTACCAAGCTATTCAACAACTGCACCGCACTGCACATATCGTGGTTTGTAGTTCCAAGCGGATGAACTGCAAGTACTGGGTGCCTCCTAATATCCTCTAGAGGAGACGGGGAGGTATGAAATGGAATCTCATTCTAAGCCTCACTTTGTCCTGCTCTGGCCGGAGGCACCTGACTGGTACCCTCTCCCACAGTTGTATCAAGTCGTTTACAAATCTCTTGATTCCTAGTCTAAGGCATCGCTGAAAGAAAACAAGGTGAATATTAGATATGAACATTTACAACTCAACTCTACGCAGGATCTAGATTCAGGAAGAAGGTAACAACCTTAGATGTCATGTAGCCTCCTGATTATAAATGTGGCGCGCTACACTTCCATAATCAAGACTCTACTAGACACGGCTCAAAGACAACCCCCAGGACAGACTTGCTCTGATACCAAGTTTGTCACAACCCAACTGGAGGGTCATGACTAGCACCCAGGCCATACTTGCCGAGCACCAACGTGCATTTTATCTAACCTTCCTTATTATCTTTAAGGGGCGATGAGATCAATATAAATGGTAGACATGGATCATGAACAGCCAACAATGAAAGATAATGGTATCAACATACATAACATGGGACGACAAGACTATCAAGAAACTATATATAAGGTACGAGCTACCACGCTGCTATGAAAGACTATACAACAACAATCAGCCGACAAGTCATTCCAAACCATACNATGTCACCGAAATGGAAAACAACCCTCTTCTCATCCCAGAACATAGCAACGGCCTCAATTTGTCACAACCCAACTGGAGGGTCATGACTAGCACCCAGGCCATACTTGCCGAGCACCAACGTGCATTTTATCTAACCTTCCTTATTATCTTTAAGGGGCGATGAGATCAATATAAATGGTAGACATGGATCATGAACAGCCAACAATGAAAGATAATGGTATCAACATACATAACATGGGACGACAAGACTATCAAGAAACTATATATAAGGTACGAGCTACCACGCTGCTATGAAAGACTATACAACAACAATCAGCCGACAAGTCATTCCAAACCATACATGAGTCGACACCTGTCTATGAGCCCATAAAGGAACATAAGTGCTGCAACATTGCCGGAACAGGGCCCCGACATACCCATAATGTCTATAACAAAAATGCGTACCAAGACCACGACATGTCTGGAGAAGGGATCTCACCAATAACCGCTGAACTGGGCAGCCTACTGTGGTGGAGGAGCTGCGTCTACCCATCTATCAGGACCTGCAGCACAACATGCAGTATCCACAAATAAAAAAAATGTCAGTATGAATAAAGTACTGAGTATGTAAGGCAGGAAAGCATAAGTAAGAACAATAATGTAAATAGGGATAGAGAATATACAACATGTGACATCTGGGTACCATTGAGGGCTACTGACATGAAATGCATGATACATACATATATATACATAAACTTTTAAAACATACGCCTTTGTGGGCATCATCATCATCATATTGTACCCTACCGTAATAGGCTCGGTAAAATATACTCGGCCATCATAAGGCTCCGTATAATCGTACCTGGCCACGTAGAGCTCGGTAAAAACCAACTGATCCGTTGTTGCACAATAGGTGTCGTACCCGGCCGATTATAGCGCAGCTCGGTAGAGTAAAATAGATACATATATATGATGCGTGCTGGACTTGTTGGAATCACATTTTGAACCTTTCGGAGTGACGTAAGGTCGTATCTTCCGTACATGTTATTAGGATTAACTCTTCATCAAGATTCTTTACGGATCAGGAAGTATAAATAACATTAATAACATAAGAATAAGAGAAGTAACATCAACAACAATCGCTCCATAAGAAGGGCAACAATGTAAGTACTGCTAGCTTCTAAGAGTAGAGTATCTTTGGAAGCTCGTTCATTACATTATGTACAATCGGAGTCATGCAAAAGAATGAAGGGGATAGCCTCACATACCTTGTATATACTGCCCAACCTCAAGCTATGCAAATGTCACGATTCCTTAGTCTACAATAAGAGAAATGACACTATCGTTATCGTTTAAGCGTCGTAACTATTATGTATCGGCCGCAACCTATTTTACGATAAAATGGACAGCACTTCCCCTATTTATATGACTTACCACAAGTCAAGAAAATCACCAAACATCCCAACCAATATCAACAATAATCATATTGAGCCTCCCAAAACAGTCCACCAACCAACAACATTACTACCAAGCCTTTCGATATATATTTCACAAGTTCTAGCTTCAACGACTTAGCCACAACTTGGATAATCTTAAATATATATAGAGTAA
>AWOL01S0027693.1:114236-136741 GCA_000715115.1 Nicotiana otophora | reverse complement strand
TATATGACTTCCCACAAGTCAATACAATCACCAAACAGCCCAAACAACATCATTAATAATCATATTGAGCCTCCCAAAACAGTCCACCAACCAACAACATTACTACCAAGCCTTTCGATATATATTTCACAAGTTCTAGCTTCAACGACTGAGCCACAACTTGGATAATCTTAATTACATGTAGAGTAAAAGGTTCCTTACCTTTAAATGGAAACAAAAACTACAATTTGACTTTAATTGTCCATGAAATAGCCCTCCAATGCTGCCACAAGAACAAGGAAGCGAAACTAGCAATCAATGCTGGTTTTTCGGCACTAGAATTACTTTAGAAGACTTGAAATCACCTAGGGTTGATATTAAAAGATTTAGGGAGTATTTACAGAACATAAAACACTTAAAACAACCTCCCATACGAGCTGGAACAACACAAAAATCAGCGACAACAAGAAGAACAAGAAACTTACTAGTATATTCGCGAAACTTGATTTGTGTTGTTTGCCCTTTGTTTGGGTCTTCGATCATGAGAGAACCTTGAGAGAATGTTTTTAGGGTTCTAAGGTCTGAATATACTGAAAAGTAATGACTTAAAACGGGTTTTAGGCATCTTATATATATATCCATATGTCTTAAACCGGCTATGTGGGCCCCATAGAGAGCTGCTTAGTGCAGTCTCGCGAAAACGCGAATATCTCTCTATTCCGAGATCGTATTGATGAACGGTTTAATGTGTTAGAAACTAGACTCGTGGATATTCAATTTAGTGGGTAGATCACCCAGTAATTCTAATTACATTGGCATAAAAATGCAGTAACATTCGACCTAAAGTTTAAGTAAAATTATAAACGTAAGTTGCGACAACTTTTGTCGACTTTTGTTTCATAACTCGCTTGACTTCAAGACTTATGATACGGATATTATATAATTCAAATACATTAAAATATGACCACTTGGGACAATTAAGAACCTCTAGTGTTACCCGAAAATACGGGTTACAACATCCTTGATTTGTTTAACTTCTAATACTTGTTAACCACTCTTATACACCCTTGTATCGTTTAAGACCAATAGGATTAACTTCTTATCATCTCAAAAATAATCTCTTCCCAGATTTACGTCGACTAACTTACGACATGATCTAAGGTACGCGAATTTTAGTTGTAACAGGTGTGTCACGAGATGCAATGTACTTAAGGGCATTCCCCTTCACACTCAAAGATGATGCAAAATATTGGCTTCGAAGCCTTCCCACAGGATCGATTATAAAATGGGAGGAGATGACCCAAATATTTCATGATAAATATTTCTCCTCAGCTAAGACGAGCAAGTTTAGAAGAGAAATCCATAACTTCTGTCAGAAAGAGAATGGAACTATTTTTGAAGCATGGGAGATGTTTAAGGAGATTGTTCGTAAGTGTCAACATAGATGCAACTCCAGGAGTTTTGGGATGGATTGACACTGACCACATGTAGAACATTGAGCAATGCAGTTGGAGGTCCATTGATGAAGAAGACTCTAGAGGAGAAAGTTATAATTCTTGATGAATTATCTGAAGATGCAAATCAGTGGCCCTCTGAGTGTGATTAAAGAAGAAGATCAACTGGTGTTCACCAAGTTTATGCTAATTCATATGTGCAGGTACAGCTTGATGCTATGGCTAAGGAACTACGAAAGCTGACCTTAGACTCAATACAAAATGAGCCTCACGCAGCTTGTGATATATGTGGAAGAGGACACCCTACTCATTAGTGTCAAACCTCAACTGAGGAAATGAATGTTGTGGGAAACTGCAATTTCAATGCAATGGGTCAGAGGCACCCCGATTTTTCATGTAATTCACCTAGAGGTACTGCGAATGCTTGGTAACAAAATAACTCTAGACCTCAAGGACAAGGAGCTCCAGCATTCCAAAATCAGCAGAGACAGAAATATCAGCCTCAACAGCCCATTCATCCTGAACTAGAGGATCTAATGAAGGCCTTCATTATCAAGACAGATGAGAGGTTGGACGCTCATGGAGCAGCTATCAAAGATTTTGGCACATCTTTTCGAAACCTGGAGAGACGAGTGGGACATATTGCAACAATATTATCTCGGAGGGCTCGAGGAACTCTCCATACTGATACTGACAGATATCCCAAAGAAATAGTGAATCTTGTTACTCTGAGAAGTGGGCAAGTATTGAAAGATCCCACCCCTATCCAGGAACTCTCCATACTGATACTGAGAGATATACCAAAGAAACAGTGAATCTTGTAACTCTGAGAAGTGGGCAAGTGTTGAAAGATCCCACCCCTATCCAAAATGATGTGGTACTGGAAAAAGAAAGTGGGGAGTAGCTGAAAAGTGACGAGGACAAAAAGAAGAAGGGCCAGATAAAAGCTGAGAGAAAGATTAAGGGAGAAACTTCGAGAAGGGAAGAACATGATGAGAGCGAGCATATGCCTGCTTTACCTTTCCTTTAAAATATATATACAAAAATACTGGACAAGAAGTTTGGGAGATTTCTGGATGTGCTGAAACAAGTTCATGTAATCTTAACATTCACATAAGTTCTCTCACAAATGCCTGCTTATGCCAAATTCTTGAAGGAGATCCTAACAAATAAGAGGAAGATAGAAGAGACCTCAGTGGTCAAGCAGACAGAGCATTACAATGCGATATTGCAAAACAAACTCCCACCAAAGTGTGGAGATCCAGGGAGTTTTACTATACCTTGCTCTGTAGGAATTATTCATTTTGATAAGTCTTTATGTGATTCTGGTGCCTCAAGTAATTTAATGCCTCTATCTATTTATAGGAAATTGGAGATGGAGATTGGATAGATAAGGTCTGCACCAATATCGTTGCAGCTGGTAGAAAAATTGACTTTAATACCCGAGGGGGTAGTGGAAGATGCGTTATTTCGGGTGGATAAGTTCGTATTTCCTGTGGATTGTATAGTAGTGAAAATAGACGAAAACAAAGAGGTCCTCCATATCCTAGGAAGACCATTCTTAGCAACGGGTAGATGATATTGGATATACATGAGAGAACACTCATGCTTAGAGTGGGTGAGGAGACTGCGACTTTCAAGATGGATGTAGAAAAGGGGGCCCGACTTCGACTCAAACCCCGACTAGATATTCAGGGAAGTGTCTTCTACCTTAAGATTTTTAATTGTGTGTCATGGGGACATGCCATAACTTAAAGTGTGGGGTGGGGGATATTTGTATGTATGTATGTATATTAGTTTTCTGTTTGTTAGTTGTAGTAGTTAGAGATAGAAAAACATTGAGAAAAAAAAAACATAAAATTGTTAAATTCTTTTATTTTTCCTGATGATGGATATCATCGACAAGTTTCTTGAGGGATTAAAGTCAAAAGGAAAAGCACAAAAAGTTTTTCTTTCACAGGTAGTGTAATACGTCTCCCTTGGTTTTTCTTTGTGCCACGGTTCTTTCCAAGGGTTTTGTTTGAACAGGGTGTAGTTAGTTTTTATTTAAGGAGTAAGAAACATTGTGATGTAATATAGTAATTGCTTTAGTTGTGACGCTTAGACTCAGTTTTTGACTCTTATATAAGTGCCTTAAATTGTATGATCTTAACTTTGCTTAACTGCTTTGACTAGAGTGTCTTGATGATTCTGATCTTGAGTGAGTTATGTGCCATGTGTTTGAGGTTTTGTGTTATTCAGGGCATTGCATTTGATATCTATAACGTTTTTCGAGTGTTAGCAATGCAAAATAGTAGTTTTATTTAGTCTTGAAAGTGATAAGCATTTCTTTGTTAAGCCAGTTATATGCTTTTACCCTCCTAATTGTTATGTATATTAGTTAACCCCATTGAGCCTGTAGTCTTGTTTCTTCGGAAACCACATTACAAGCCCTAACCATTTGTTTGAATTGACCATCTATTTGAACCTTGTACCTCTCGTGAGCACTTGAATTTGTTATGAACTTTGTAAAAGTGAAGTGTGGGGTGGTTGGTTTGGCGTTTGAGTGGAACTATTGAAATAAGGAGAAAGGTGAAATGTTTTGAAAAAAGTAAGAGCTACTTGAATTGAAAAAGAAAGGAAAACAAATAAGCGTATGATCGTGAAAAATATTTTATGACAGTGGTAACTCTTGATGTAATTGTGCTTAAAGAAGTAGGGAGTTAAGGTATATTGATTAGAAGGTGGAGTTTTGGTTTGACATAAGTGTGGGGTTTTGAATGGTTAATTGTATGTATTAAATTTCTTAGGGAGGTGTAGTCAGTCTTATATCTAAATGTATCCTACCCATTCCACAACCTATATTACAACCAAATTAAGTCCTACTTGATCTTTGACTGAATGAGCTCAATTTGTAGAGTAGTACACTTCGATCAAGCTTATGGTACGTCTTCTTGGCATATAAATGTTATTTCTGAGAGTGAATGAATTCTTTCTATATTGAGTTCTCAATTGATCTTAAATTTCATTGTGTATGGAACTACTCTTTATTGTTGTGTGAAGGCACTTAATTCATGAAGGAAAGGTAATGTCATTGACCTCTGTGTTAGAGTAAGTGAGCGGGTTAAAACAATGTGTGGTGCTTTTGAGTCAAATATTTAAGCTTGGATGTTACGGTATTGGGCTTATTCTGTTAAAAATATTATTGGTGTGATGAGTTATGAGAGTTGTTGAAAACTGTCGTGTATATATGAAAGTGTAGTTTGATTGCTCGAGGACGAGCAACGGCCTAAGTGTGGGGTGTTGATGGTAGGCTTTAATTACGTATTTTAGTCACTTATTGCGCTATAATTCACTGCACTTTATTCGTATTTGAGCTTTAATTGGTAGTGTTTTGCACTTATTGTGTGTTTTATGCCTTGTAGAAGTCATTTCGAGCTATGTAGATGAAGTGGAGATAATTCAAGCTATTTGGAGCTTTGACGTCTGAGTAAAAGCCCAAGGGATTAAGCCGCGATCGTGTTCGGGGGTTGAGGACCAAGTCTGGACGTCAAAACGCAAGCAAAAAAGCAACACTCTAAGAAAATCCCACTATCGCGGTGCGTGGGGTGGTGCGCTTATACAAATTCCTGCTGTCTGTCAGAACTTAGCTCTCTGGATTTACCCACTTAATGCCCTGCATGGCGTGTCGCTCCATGCGGCGCACCTGTGAAGTGTTGTACAGAGTAAATATCCGATTTTAGCTAGGAGAAGGTGGTTTCGTCTGGGCCCGACCCTACTTAGTATAAGTACATAGAAAACGTTATTTTCTAGACTTTCGACATACATGGGACATAAGATGGCTAAGGAGGAGTTGGAATAACACGAGCATAAGGATTTCATCATTCCTTCCTCACTCAAGACAAGAGTTTGGATTGAATTTATGTTTTCCTATACTTTAATTGTATTTGTGATGAATTGCTCCATATCTATGGAGTAGTTCTCTTTAGGGTTTGATGGATTTGGTTTATTTATGTTTGTTGGGTTATTGACGTCGAAGCGATAAAATGTATTATCACATTGAGGTTGAAGTTGTTGATTTATGAATTATCTTTCCTTGTGAGTATTTGTTTCATTCATTATGTCATTATTGAGATTCTTGTACATATTGTGATTGAACCATGGGATATTTGTTGTGGAAACATTGGTATTGTTGAATTTATCAGGATGTGGCATATGGGTTGTGACGACCCGATAGGTTATTCTGAGTATTATCCCTTATTTCTGTGTTCTGAGGCATCTATATGATCCATTTAATGATTTTCAATTTGAGTACAAAGTCCGTGTCTTTTTCCGAAAAGATTTTATGTGAAAATTTGAAAAAACTATGATTTTAAGGTTTAAAAATAACTTGAGTTGACTACAGTCAACATATTTTGTAAATGGCCCAGTATCGGTATTTTAACGATACTGGTGGATTCTTATAGTGATTTTGGACTTGGACGTATGCCTGGAATTGAATTCAGAAGTCCTTAACATGATTTGAATTGTTTTTTCGAAAGCTAGTAATTTGAAGGTTTGAAAATTTCCTAGGTTTGACTGTAGGTTAACTTTATGGCTACTAGGTTCGGATAATGGTTTCGGGACTTATTATAGGTCTATTTTTCGGAGTTGGTTTGATAGGATTCGGACGCTTGATTGTGATTTTACAAGTTCTTGAGTTTTCTTTGAAATTTCATGCATTTTGATGACTGATTCGTAGTTCTAGGTATTATTTTAATATTTTTATCGTGTAAGAGAGTTCATATGATGTTATTACACTTGTGTGCATGTTTCATTTGGAGTCAGAGGGGCGCGGGTTAGTTTTGGATAGGCTACAGACCATTTCAGACTTAAGAAAATGTTGGGTTCAATTATTTTCTGGTGTCTGGTGTGATGTGCTTCTTGATCATGAAGCTACTCTCGCGATCACGAAGCGGAACTTGGGGTTGGGGCGGATTTCTTCTTCGCGAACATGGGGACACAATCGCGAATGTAAAGGTCAGGGGGTTAAGCCTTCGCGAACGCGAAGGGATCACCGCGAACGCATGGGCCATTTGCCAGTTTCCTTCGCGAACGCGAAGAACACCTGACACCCAGGTATTAAACATTCCAACAGTCGTGATTTGAGTCATTTTTCACCATTTTCAAGTTTGAGCTCGGCCTAGAGGCGATTTTGAAGAGGTTTTTCATCCTCGCTTCATTGGTTAGTATATTTTCACTTGATTAATTATATTTACATAAGCACCTGTTGATTTTAACCCTTAATCTACGATTCTTCATGGTAGAAATTAGGGATTTAGGTAGAAATTGGAGATTTTGGAAAAAAGAGATTTAAACCTTAAATTGAGGTCGGATTTCGAAACTAAATACATAACCGGGCTTGGGGTGAATGGATAATTGGGTATTGGTCCAAATCTCCGGTTTTGACGAAGCGAGCTCGGGGTTGAATTTTGTTGACTTTTTCAGAATCATTAAAGATTGAATCTTTTTCACTCGTGGGTAGTTCCTAAAGCATATTTTGAATTATTTGAACTATATTTGGCTAGATTTGATTGGTTTGGAGGCTAATTCCAGAGGAAAAGTCATGGTTGAGCATTGATTTGGTTGCGGAGTGAGGTAAGTGTCATGAATAACCTGTACGTGAGGGATTAGGACTTGTTGTTCTATTTACTACGTGTATTATGTGTGGGGACGGCGTATATGTGAAGTGACTAGTATATATGTGTTGTCATTGGGTTAAAGCATGCGGGTAGAAATTGTTCCTCTATATTATATTGTTTCATTGACTATGTTCTCCATGCTTAGGTTAGATTATTACATTTTAATTATTTGCTTCATATTTATTGTTTATTTTGAATATGTTGGGAATTTTGAAAGTTGAGTTTTTTCATCTTGGCACTATAATTGAAGCAAAATTGCTTCCTGCCTTGCATTTGTTATTCAAATTTGTATTGTTGTTTAGTGAGGAAGAGTGAAAAGCATGAAAGGTGTTGCCGTGCCTTATTTACATTTATTATCATATATTGAGAGCTTGTGATGATAAAAGCACGAAGGGTGATACCGCTCCATCTTTATTTCATTGTGTTAGTTGATATTTGGATTAGTGATTTACTTGGTTATATTGGTGCTTATTTCGGAAGATGTTATTTGGCGATTTCTTACTTGTCGTTCTTATGATATTTCCCCTTTCGCATGTCCCCTCCCAGTTAATATTTTATTGTTCTACTTAATATATATATATATATATATATATATATATATATATACACGTAAAGGATTTTACGTGGGTGTCTTTTCATAGCCTCGTCACTACCTCGTAGAGGTTGGGCTCAACAGTTACGGAATAAATTGGGTCGATTGTACTCATGCTACACTTCTGTAGTTCTGGTGCAGATACTATTGTTGGTCCCAGTTGTGTCTAGTGGTGTTCTGCTCGGATTCAGCCATAATTGGAAACTTGAGGTATAGTTGCATGGCGTACGCAGCCCTAAAGACTGCTTCTTTCTCCATTTTAATGTTTACCTAGTCCCAGATGGTTGTACTTTGTTTCATACCATATATTTAGTACTCTAGTTGCTCGTGTCTTTGTGACTCCAGATTCTGGGAGATGTTTGGATATTGTCATATGTATTTATTTATTCCACTTCACACTATTTCGGTTTATCTCTATAAATATTTTATTTTGCATTGGTAAAATTGGTTAAATAATCTAACTAACGTTGGCTTACCTAGCAAGTGAAATGTTACGCGCCATCATGGTCTCGAGGGTGGAATTTCGGGTCGCGACAAGTTAGTATCAGAGCACCAGGTTGCTTAGGTCTTATGAGTCATGAGCAAGCTTAGTAGAGTCTGGAGGATCGGTACGGATATGTCTGTACTTATCTTCTAGAGGCTATGGAGCTTTAGGAAAATTTCACTTCTTTCATTCCCTATCATGCGATTTTATTCTATCATTTATGTTTGAATCATTCCATTCTTGTTCTCTAGCAGATGGTGAGAACACACACATCATCGACAGCTGGGCAGGATTCGAAGCCCCTATTGCAACCACTACCAAGGGTAGAGGCAGGGGACGAGGTCAAGCCAGAGGCTGAGGCAGCGGCAGAGCTCAACCTAGAGCTCGTACAGTAGCACCCACTGTGGAGCATCACATTGATTATGAGGAGGAGATCTTAGCTTAGACCGCCCTAGTCGGACTTGCTCAGGTCCTGAAGGGATTTATAACCACTCTCGTGCTTCAAGACGCTCTAGTCTGCTTAGTGGGCCTCCTGGAGAGTGTGGCCTAGACCTGTGCATTTTCGATGGCACCAACTGTCTCTCAGGTTGGGAGAGGAACACAGACTCCCGCTACCCACACTCCAGAGCAGATGGCTCCCATATATCAGACTACAGCAGCTCTTCGAGTTGGGATAGTTTAACCTATTATTGCTACACAGATCGGGGAGAGGCCCGCGATGCCTTCTAAGGATTGATGATGTTGGATAAGTTCACAAAGCTCTTCCATATTCATTTTAGTGGTGCCCCTTATGAGGACCCACAGGATTATTTGGTCCTTTGCTATGAGGTGTTGTGAAACATGGGTATTGTTAAGTCCAATGGGGTCAACTTTGAAGTGTTCCAGATGACTAGTTCTACCAAGAGGTGGTGGCAGGATTATGAGCGGGGTAGGTGGTGGCAGAATTATGAGCCGGGTAGACCAGTAGGTTCACCACCCCTCACTTGGGATCTGTTTTTGCAACCTTTTTCTGGCGAACTTTAATCCTTTTAACTCTGAAAGAGGAGTACCGTAGGCAATTCGAATGCCTTCAGTATAGTAGCATGACCATTACCCAGTATGAGACGTGATTTGTAGACTTAGCTCTTCATGCAGTTATCTTACTCCCTACTAAGAGGGAGAGAGTGAGGAGATTCATTGATGGGCTTACTTTTAGTATCAGGCTACAAATGACCAAGGAGACCGGAGATGCGATTTCTTCCCAGAGGGTCGTAGAGATTGCTAGACGGATCGAGATGGTTCATTGTCAGGATAGGGAGGTTGTCATGCCCCAAAAACCGAGGAGCGTGACCGGCGCTCAACTGAGTGAACCCGACCGAGCAAGCCTATTAGATTCCTTCTATCCAAACTCATTCATGAATAAAGAGAATATATGTTTTCCTTATATAAACAATAAAGTGGTCATGTATGCAGTTACCAATTTCTTACCAATAGTTTCATCATTTTTAAAGTCTCAAATGGACAAGCAATACAACCACAACACCACATAGTTTGTCTTTCCCCAACACCAATACACAAAACATACTATGTCTACGGAGCCTCTATAGATAAAGATGAGTATAATGATAATTCCGGCAACAAGGCCCCGACTATATCTCAAACAGAATACACAAAGAACAAAAGATACATGACCCCGGGATAAAGTGGGGCTCACCAAGTCAGTTGGGAATTAGGTGTACTGCTATCACTGATCAATATCTCCTGCTGTGGAACCACCTGCATCCATTTAAAGATGCAGCACCCCCGGTAACAGTGACGTTAGTACCGTCGAATAGTACTAGTATGAAAACTAAACACCAATTTATGAATTTAGAAATACAATATGAATATGATGAACCAGTGCAGAATAGTATAATATAGATAACCGTCTCAACCATAGCAAGCTTACTAAAAGCTATCAATGACATTTATAGGATTTAAGATGAGATCCTCTATAANTATATAGGAGTGATGTTTTGCCCGAGGGGCTGTTTATGATTTCGTCATTTTTGCTCACCTTTGCATTTTTCCTCTGTCTGAAAAATGTTGAAAAATATCTTTAAATGATATTTATGTCACGCCCCAAAACTGAGGAGAGTGACCGGCGCTCAACTGAGTGAACCCGACCGAGCAAGCCTATTAGATTCCTTCTATCCAAACTCATTCATGAATAAAGAGAATATATGTTTTCCTTATATAAACAATAAAGTGGTCATGTATGCAGTTACCAATTTCTTACCAATAGTTTCATCATTTTTAAAGTCTCAAATGGACAAGCAATACAACCACAACACCACATAGTTTGTCTTTCCCCAACACCAATACACAAAACATACTATGTCTACGGAGCCTCTATAGATAAAGATGAGTATAATGATAATTCCGGCAACAAGGCCCCGACTATATCTCAAACAGAATACACAAAGAACAAAAGATACATGACCCCGGGATAAAGTGGGGCTCACCAAGTCAGTTGGGAATTAGGTGTACTGCTATCACTGATCAATATCTCCTGCTGTGGAACCACCTGCATCCATTTAAAGATGCAGCACCCCCGGTAACAGTGACGTTAGTACCGTCGAATAGTACTAGTATGAAAACTAAACACCAATTTATGAATTTAGAAATACAATATGAATATGATGAACCAGTGCAGAATAGTATAATATAGATAACCGTCTCAACCATAGCAAGCTTACTAAAAGCTATCAATGACATTTATAGGATTTAAGATGAGATCCTCTATAACCATCTTCACACAAAGCGGCCCCGCCGCCTCACCTCATTGTATGCAGGTGGAGGTGTATATACAATACACAACTCAAATCAAGCAGCCCTACCGCCTCACCTCAATGTATACGGGTGGATGTATAACCACAGTACCAAGAACCTACACAAAGCGGCTATGCTGCCTCACCCCAATGTATGCGGGTGATGGTGCCACAATAATACCAAAACTATACACAAAGCGGTCGTACCGCCTCACCCCAATGTAAGCGGATGGAGATGCAGTCCCACAATACCATAATTCCTACACAAAGCGGTCATGCCGCCTCACCCCAATATATATGCGGGTACAGATGTATCACAATCACAATCTATATACCATAATCCCCACACAAAGCGGTCATCCCACCTCACCCCAATGAATGCGGGTGGAGGTGTATCACAATCACAATCTCTACACAACTTCACATAATAACTTTCACATAAATCACGACTAGAAATTATAACACGTGGATACATAATCCATAGTTTGGGACACATCCTCAATTTATAATGCAATATGATAAGAGCATTTGAAACACGGATTGAACATATATCTTCATCACAGAACTTATCGGAATACTCGATTTATAATCAACATCTCGAAACTTACAAGGATAATGGGAATTTCAATTCTCAAAGAAGAGTTTAGCCAACATACCTCAAGTGAGCTTCCTTAAACTCTAAAGCGTTCCGGAATTCTTAGCAACTTCAATCTATTTTAGAAATATAACAAATTGAACCACAATTAGGAAGATGATTATGTTTCTAGCTCATTTGAGCATTGTATCAAACACTAGGTGTGCATTAAGGTTCAAGGTCCATTTATGGAGGATTCAATCATCCCACAACCCAACCTTTACCATTTTTAGCTCAACAATTTTTCTACACCCTTTGATACCACATGCATATAAAATAACCAACCCTCTTGACCAGAAATTATCTTGCTTATTATCCATTTCTACATAAAATTCCAAATTGAGGGTTAGGGTGTAGAATCTTACCTTTAGGATGAAGACCTAGTGAGTTTCCCTTCGCAATCTTCCAAACCCTGGGCAAGAATTGAAAACAATTATTGGAGAACACCTTCTCACTCTAGGGCACCCTCTCTCACTCTAAAATGTCAAATTATCTCTCAAAAATGGCCCAAAACGTGTATTTAACGAAGTAGGATCGGGTTTTAAAAACCCAAAAATGAAGCTCCGGAATAGGTTCTACGGTCGCATATGCGACCGCATAATGGTTATGCAGACCGCATATCGGTCGCATAATTGGTTACAAGATAGCTAAAAGAACTGCCTGTGTATGCGATCACTATGCGGTCCGCATAACTGTATGCAGTCGCATAATGCACCGCATAACAGTTATGCGGTCGCATAGTCAACCGCATAGCTGCTTCCAAAATATCCCTCTCCTGTTCACTTTTGCGGCCATTATGCGGCTCGCAGTGCGTTTATGCGGTCGCATAATGGACCGCATAAATGCACTTTTCCGGCAAAAATTTTCCTTTACTTTCCTTTGCATTGTTCAACCCAAAAGGTCTGAGCCGCGACGAGTTTGCGAGAAGAGCCCTCAAACAGGTAAGCATAGTCCGGCACTATGAAACATTATTTTCTTTGCAAATTTTACCAGGCCTTACATTAAGTACTTTGAAATTTCGGTGGCCTTGTCATTTCGGTGGTATCAATTGTGCCTCATTTGGAGGCAGGGGTTTGTTTGGTAGAGGCTATCCTCCCAGGCCGATTTAGTTAGCGTTTCAAGAATCCTGAGAAGCTACAGGTTCGTTTCGATACTACCGGTAGTCGTGGTTCTTATGGGTCTCATCCTGAGCAGCTAGCCTACGGCGCACCTTCAGCTCCTATTAGTACACCTCCAATCCAGAGTTGTCAGGGTGGTTATCCAAGTCGACAAGGCTAGTTCTAGAGTCATCAGTCACAGTAGCTGAGGACTTGTTATACTTGTGGAGATCTGAGGCACATCGCAAGCTTTTTGCCCTAGGTCACAGGGGTGGCATGTAACAGCTAGGTTCTTGTGCCATGGTTCCGGCACCGGTTGCCCCACCACCCGCTCAGCCAACTAGATATAGGGGTGTGACCATTAGAGGTGGAGATCAGCCAGCTAGAGGCCGTTAGAGAGGCAGAGGTCAGAGTGATGGGTCCCAGTCCTATTGTTATGCATTTCTACTTAGACTTAAGGTAGAGTCATCTGATGCCGTCATCACATGTATTTTCCTATTTTCCAAAGAGACACATCCGATCTATTTGATCCGGGCTCTACTTATTCATACGTGTCATCCTATTTTGCTTCATATATGGTTTTTCCTTGTGATTCGTTAAGTGCTCCTGTATAAGTGTCCACTCCTGTGGGAGATTCTATTATTGTAGATCGTATTTATCGCTCGTGTGTTGTTTCTATCAGGAGCATTGAGACTAGTGTAGATCTCGTACTTATTGATATGGTGGACTTTGATGTTATTTTGTGCATGGATTGGTTGTCACCTTACCACGCCATCTTGTACTGTCACGCCAAGAAGGTGACTTTAGCCATGTCAGGTTTGCCTTAATTAAATTGGAGAGGGACTCTTGTCCATTTGACTAGTAGGGTCATTTCTTATGTGTAGGCTCGGCATATGGTTGAGAAGGGATGTCTAGCATACTTGGCATATCCCTCGATGCTACGGGTCGTCGTGGTTCTTATGGGTCTCATCCTGAGCAGCTAGCCTACGGCGTACCTTCAGCTCCTATTAGTACACCTCCAATCCAGAGTTATCAGGGTGGTTATCCAAGTCGACAAGGTCAGTTCTAGAGTCAGCAGTCACAATAGTTGAGGACTTGTTATACTTATGGAGATCTGAGGCACATCGCAAGCATTTTGCCCTCGGTCATAGGGGTGGCATGTAAGAGCTAGGTTCTTGTGCCATGGTTCCGGCACTGGTTGCTCCACAACCCGCTCAGCCAGCTAGAGGTAGGGGTGTGACTATTAGAGGTGGAGGTCAGCCAACTAGAGGCCGTTAGAGAGGCGGAGGTTAGAGTGATGGGTCCCAGTCCAATTGTTATGCATTTCCGGTGAGACTTGAGATAGAATCATCTGATGCCGTCATCATATATGTTTTCCCGTTTTCCAAAGAGATGCATCCGATCTATTTGATTCAGGCTCTACTTATTCATACGTGTCATCTTATTTTGCTTCATATATGGTTTTTCCTCGTGATTCGTTGAGTGCTCCTGTATAAGTGTCTACGCCTGTGGGAGATTCTATTATTGTAGATCGTATTTATCGCCCGTGTGTGGTTTCTATCAGGAGCATTGAGACTAGTGTAAATCTCGTACTTATTGATATGGTGGACTTTAATGTTATTTTGTGCATGGATTGGTTGTCACCTTATCACGCCATCTTGTATTGTCACACCAAAAGGGTGACTTTAGCCATGTCGGGTTTGCCTTAATTAAAGTGGAGAGGGACTCTTGTCCATTTTACTAGTAGGGCCATTTCTTATGTTTAGGCTCGGCATATGGTTGAGAAGGGATGTCTAGCATACTTGCCATATACCCGTGATCCTAGTGCGGAGGTTCCTTCCATGGATTCAGTACTAGTTGTGCACGAGTTTCCAGAGGTGTTTCTTGCAGATTTGTCGGGGATGCCACCCGATAGAGATATCGACTTCTGTATAGACTTGGCTTCTGGCACTCTGCTCATTTCTATTCCACCATACCGTATGGCCCCAACTGAGTTGAAAGAACTGAAGGAGTAGTTGCAGTATTTGCTTGATGAGGGATTCATTCGACCTAGTTTCTCACCCTAGGGTGCACCAATGTTGTTTTTGAAGAAGAAGGATGGTTCGATGAGGATGTGTATCGATTATCGGCAGTTGATCAAAGTCATTATCAAGAACAAGTATCCTTTGTCAATGATTGATGACTTATTCGATCAGCTTCAGGGTGCCAAAGTGTTTTTAAAGGTTGGTTTGAGATCTGGCTACCATCAAATGAAGATTAGGGAATCGGATATCCCTATGACAACTTTTCAGACTTCGTTTATAAATTCCTAATTGGATTCTTTTTTTATCGTCTTCATTGATGATATTTTGGTTTACTCCCGCAGTAGATAGGAGAATGAGCAGCATCTTCGGGTTGTACTTCATACCTTGAGAAATAGTCACTTATATACCAAGTTTTCATAGTGTGAGTTTTGGTTCAATTCGATTGCCTTTTTGGGGTTATGTTGTATCTTTCGGGGCATAAAGTTTGATCCTAAGATGATTGAGGCATTTTGGAATTTCCCTAGACCAACTTTAGCTACAAATATTCGGAGCTTCCGGGGTTTGGCGGGTTTTTATCGTTGGTTTGTGGAAGGGTTTTCATCTATCTCACCCCTATTGACTAAATTGACCCAGAAGGGTGCTCCATTCAGGTGGTCTGATGAGTGTGAGTTGAGCTTTCAAAATCTCAACACTGCTTTGACCACAACTCTAGTGTTGGTTTTGCCTACGCGTTTGGGGTCTTACACTATGTATTGTGATGCGTCACGTATTGGGCCTAGCGCGATGTTGATGCAAGAGGGTAGGGTGGATGCCTACGCATCTCAACAGCCGAAGGTTCACGAGAAAACTACCATATTAATGACTTAGAGTTGGGAGCTATTTTTCATGCATGGAAAATTTGGAGGCATTACCTATACGGCATGTCATCTGAGTTATCTAAATTATAGGTAGCGGAGATGGTTAGAGATGTTAAAAGACTACGATATTACTATTTTGTACCATCCCGGGAAGACCAATGTGGTGGTCGAGTCATTGAGAAAAAAGGTTGAGAGTATGGGTTGCCTGCATATATTCCAGTTGATGAGAGACCGCTAGTATTGGAGTTTCAAGCTTTGGCCAATCGACTCACGAGGTTAGATGTTTCGGAGCCCAGCCGGGTTCTTGCTTGCATGGTTTTTTGACTAACTTAGTCTTTCATACCACGCACCAGCAACCCCAAATTTGACTAACTCCCTAAATTGCCAAAACTTTCGCGAGAGTTTCCTTTGTAATTAGGCCTATCCACCTGTCATAGAGCCCCAGAAACACATCCGAACAACATATAAATATTACAAAGACGTAACATAACAAACAACAACACCAAATGTGGCCTCACAAACAATTATATTACCAAAATGTAACGCCCTTAACACCAAATGTACAAGTCATACATATTTCATAGGAATATCCCTTAGCATTTTCATAAGGCACAACTCATAATTACATGGTTATTAAAATAAATAAGGATACTTTTTCTTCATTTCTTCTTCGGCCTCCCATGTAGACTTTTCAACCTGTTGGTTTCGCCATAGCACTTTAACAGATGCAATTTCTTTGTTTCTAAACTTTCGGACTTGCCGATCAATAATAGAAACTGGAATATCTTCATAAGTCAATTCTTCATTTACCTCAATAGTCTCAACCGGTACAATGGTTGTCGGGTCTCCAACTACTTTGTTTAACATAGACACATGAAACACCGGGTGTACTAATGATATCTCAGGTGGTAACTCAAGCTTGTATGCTACCTCACCTATCCTCTGAGTGATTTTGTACGATCCGACATACCTCGGACTCAATTTTCCTTTGTTACCAAATTGCATTACCCCTTTCGTGGGGAAAACTTTTAAGAGTACCCAATCATCTTCTTTGAACTCCAAATCGCTACGACGAACATCCGAATAGGATTTGTGACGAATCTGAGCAGTCTTCAACCGCTCCTTAATGATTTTAACTTTTTCCATAGCCCGATGCACGAGGTTTGGCCCTATCAACTCTTCTTCCCCAATTTTGAACCACCCAATAAGAGATCTATATCTCCTACCATATAAAGCCTCGAACGGTGCCATTTGAATGCTAGCATGATAGCTATTGTTGTATGCAAATTCTATGAGTGGTAAATAATCATCCCAGCTAACTTTGAAGTCGAGAACACAAGCGCGCAACATATCCTCAAGCGTTTGAATAGTTGCTCTGCCTGCCCGTCAGTTTGCAGGTGAAAGGCTGTAATGAGAGTCACCTGAGTACCCAAACCTTGCTGAAATTTCTTCCAAAAATTAGCAATGAATTGTGCTCTCCGAACAGAAATGATGGAAATTGGGGTGCCATGCAACCTGACTATTTCTTTGATATACAACTGAGCATACTGCTCCGCTGTGTTGGTAGATTTAACCAGCAAAAAGTGTGCTAACTTCGTCAGTGAATCCACAATCACCCAAATTGAGTCAAACTTGCACGGAGTGCGCGGTAATCCTACCACAAAGTCCATATTAATCATTTCCCATTTCCACATTGGAATTTCTATGTTCTGTGCCAACCCACCGGGCCTTTGTTGTTCGGCCTTCACCTCTGACAATTCGGACATCTTTCCATAAAGTCCACCACATTCCTCTTCATATCATTCCACCAATAGACTTTCTTAAAATCATGATACATTTTCGTAGAACCTGGGTGCATAGAATACCTAGAAGTGTGAGCTTCAGTTAAAATTCTTTCACGGAGACCATCCACATTTGGGAACACATAGTCGCCCTTGGTACCTTCGTGTACCATCATCCATGACAAGAGAAAAGGCCATGGTCTTATGTTTATGAATCCCGTCTTTTAATTGCACCAACAATGGATCGTTGTATTGCTTCTCTTTCACTTTCACAACCAGTGATGATTCGTCCCTATTTTGCACAATTACCCCTCCTTCACTAGAGTCCGCAAGACGAACTCCCAAACTAGCCAATCGGTGTACTTCTTTGGCCAATGGATTTTGATATGCCTCCAAGTATGCTAAGCTACCCATAAAGTTTTGGCTGAGAGCATCCGCCACCACATTAGCCTTCCCTGGATGGTATAAAATATCAATGTCATAATCCTCGAGTAATTAAAGCCATCTTCTCTGCCTCAGATTCAATTCCTTCTGTTTGAAAATATATTGAAGGTTCTTATGGTCCGTGAATATATCCACATGGACCCCATATAAATAATGACGCCAAAGTTTCAATGCAAATACCACTGCCGCAAGTTCCAAATCATGTGTTGGATAGTTCTTTTCATGATTCTTTAGTTTCCTAGAAGCATAAGCTATCACCTTCCCATGTTGCGTTAATACATACCCAAGCCCGATTCTTGAAGCATCACAATATACCACAAATCCCTCTATACCTTCTGGTAGAGTTAAAACCGGCGTCGTAGTCAATCTTGCTTTTAATTCCTGGAAACTCCTTTCACAAGCATCTGACCATTGGAACTTAATTGCCTTCTGCGTTAATTTAGTCAATGGAGAGGGAAGAGTAGAAAACCCCTCCACAAACTTTCTACAATACCCAGCTAAGCCTAAAAAACTGTGAATCTCTGTTGGAGTTGTAGGCCTCGGCCAATTCTTCACAGCTGAAATTTTCTGAGGATCAACCTTAATTCCCTCACTAAAACCTACATGACCCAAGAATATGACTGATTCAAGCCAAAATTCACACTTTGAAAACTTTGCATATAACTAGTGCTGATGTAGGGTTTGCAGAACTACCGTGAGATGATCGGCATGGTCCTCCTGACTTCGTGAATATACAAGAATATCAGCAATGAACACTATCACAAAGGAGTCAAGGAATGGCTTAAATACTCTATTCATAAGATCCATGAAGAATGTTGGGGCATTTGTTAGCCCAAACGACATCATCCGAAATTCAAAATGCCCATACCGGGTCCTAAAAGTTGTTTTCGGAATATCCCGCTCCCTGATCTTCAATTGGTGATACCCGGATCTTAAATCAATTTTGGAGAAGTACCTGGTACCTTGCAATTGGTCAAACAAGCCATCTATCCTTGGAAGTGGGTACTTATTCTTGATTGTGACCTTATTAAGCTGCCGATAGTCAATACACATTCTCAGCGACCCATTTTTCTTTCTTACCAAAAGGACCGGTGCTCCCCAAGGCGACACACTTGGCCGGATAAAACCCTTTTCTAACAAATCTCTTAATTGTTCCTTTAGCTGCTTCAATTCTACCGGTGCCATTCTGTAGGGTGGAATAGATATAGGATCAATCCCAAAATCAATCTCCCTGTCTGGTGGGATCCCAGGGAGTTTATCCGAAAATACTCCCAAAAATTCATTCACAACAGGCACGGACTCAAGTGTAGGTGCCTCAGCATCGGTGTCGGTAACCATACCGAATGGTAAATACATCCCTTGTTGATCATTTTCGTGGCCTTAAGGTAAGAAATAAACCTACCCTTCGGCACTACATCATCACCCTTACACTCAATAACTGGCTCATTTGGGAATTCAAACCTAACAGTTCTGCTTCGGCAATCAAGCTTGGTAAAACAAGAGTAAAGCCAATCCATCCCCATTATCACATCAAAATTGACCATTCTCAATTCAATAAGCTCGGCCACGGTGTCACGACCATGCAATATGACAACACAATCCCTATAAACCCACACGGTAAAAATAGACTCACCAACTGGAGTAGATACAGAGAATGGCTCATGAAGCTGTTCTAGTTCTATCCCAAATTCCATAACAACATAAGGTGTGACTTATGACAAAGTGGAACCCGGATCAATAAGAGCATATACATCATGAGATTGGACAGTCAATATACCTGTGACAAAATCTGGAGAAGCCTCTGATTCCCGTCGTCTCCGCATAGCATAAAATCTGTTGGCTCCTCCCGAATTCAGTACACCACCACTAGCTGCACCATGCCCCACGGGCGCTGGGGTACCTCGAGCTGGAGGTGCTGTGGATGTAGTAGCTGCAGAATTAACTGGCTGTGCCGCACCTCAGCCCATATTTCGGTGGGATGAGCAGAAATCTCTCTTAATGTGACATCTCACACCACACCCATAGCATACTGGTAGGTCCATGAAGCAGGACCTAAAGTGCATCCTCCCACACTTAGGGCATGGAAGCCACCATTGCTGAAACCTTCTGTCGGGCCGACCCTGCTGGTGGGGACCCTTGTTACCCTGACTGGGTGTAGATGACCGTGCACCCATCGAAGACTGGGCGAATAATTGGGAAGGTCCTGATGACGCTTCCCTGAATGCCGACCTACCACCACCACCACCGGAAGAACCACCAAAGTTGCCCACTGAGCGGGCTTTGCTGTTACTCTGATGCTCCATTCTATTCTTCAATTTGCAGGTCTCTGTGGCTTGAGTAAATGCCACCATCTTACCAACATATCGGAATTCAAGGCAGCTGTAGTGGCCTCATTGATAACCAAGGGCCTAAGGCCCTGTACAAACCTACGCACTCTAGCCTCCATGGTTGGAAACATGTGAATAGCATACTTGGACAGGCGCGCAAACTCCATATAGTACTCCCACACATTCATACTACCATGCTTCAGGATTTCAAACTCAATGGCACGAGCTGCCTTAGTTTCGTCAGGCAAGAAATGATCCATAAAGGCATCTGTGAAGTCACCCCACCTTGCCGGAGGGTTTCCCTCCTCATGGGATTCCTCCCACAACTCAAACCAAGAGTAGGCCACCCCTTTCAGACGGTAGGAGGCCAATTCTACTCCCTCTGTCTCTGTAGCATGCATTACCCAGAGAGTTTTGTGCATCTCATCAATGAAGTCCCGGGGTCCTCCTCGGGACCAGCACCCGTAAACACTGAAGGATCTAACTGAAGAAACTTGTTCACCCTGGAACTAGCAGATTCCCCTGGATGGCTGGAAGAAGTAGGCCCAACACTCGATCTCTGGGCCTGAGAAGCCACTATCTATGTCAACATTTGTATGGCTCCCTTATTATCAATATGAGACACACCAAAATCGGAAGCTGGAGCTGGAGGTGGAACTGGAATATCAGTTGGAGGGACTGTTGCACCCTCAGCAGGTGTAGGGACAGGTGCAGTCTGATCAGTTGTAGTAGAGTGAGGCAGTGTAGTAACTGGAGGAATATGCTCACTCCTCGGGTGCTCACCCGCATCATCAATTATAGGGTCAACTGTCACTCCTGGGGTGACATTGGCTCTTTGGCCAGTTCTTTCCTTCTTCTTAAGTGCCATGTACTGAATATTAGAGCAACGCAGGAGTTAAAGGAGGAATTATATTACAACCAGCTTTATCGCATGATCAAGAACATGAAAGAAGGGTATTATTCCTAAATGCCCATGTAGCATCCTAATTATAGATGTGGTCGACAACACACCGATAATAAGGACTCTACTAGACATGTCTCCGAGATATCCTAGGACACTTTAAAACCATAGGTTCTGACACCAAGTTTGTCACGCCCCAAAAATCGAGGAGGGCGACCGGCACTCAACCGAGTGACCCTGACCGAGCAAGCCTATTAGATTTCTTCTACCCAAACTCATTCATGAATTAAGAGAATATATGTTTTTCTTAATTAAATAATAAAATGGTCATGTCTTCAATTTCTAATTTCTTACCAATAGTTTCATCATTTCTAAAGTCTCAAATGGACAAGTAATACAACCACAACATCACATAGTTTGTCTTTCCCCAACACCAATACACACACACTATGTCTATGGAGCCTCTATCGATAAAGATGGGTACAATGATAATGCCGGCAACAAGGCCCCAGCTATACCTCAAACGTAATACATAAAGAACAAAAGATACATGACCTCGAGATAAAGTGGGACTCACCAAGTCAGCTGGGAAGTAGGTGTACTGCTATCACTGATCCATATCTCCTGCTGTGGAACCACCTGCATCCATTTAAAGATGCAGCGCCCCCGGCAAAAGGGACGTTAGTACCGTCGAATAGTACTAGTATGAAAACTAAACACCAATTTAAGAATTCAGAAATACAAGATGAATATGATGAACCAGTGCGGCAATAGTATAATATAGATAACCGTCTCAACCATAGCAAGCTTATTAAAAGCTATCAACGACATTTATAGGATTTAAGATGAGATCCTCTATAACCATCTTCACACAAAGCGGCCCCGTCGCCTTACCTCAATGTATGCAGGTGGAGGTGTACATACAATACCACAACTCAAATCAAGCGGCCCTGCCGCCTCACCTCAATGTATGCGGGTGGATGTATAACGAAAGTACCAAGAACCTACACAAAGCGGCTATGCCGCCTCACCCCAATGTATGCGGGTGGTGGTGCCACAACAATACCAAAACTATACACAAAGCAGTCGTACTGCCTCACCCCAATGTAATCGGGTGGAGGTGCAGTCCCACAATACCATAACCTTACACAAAGCGCTCATGCCGCCTCACCCCAATATATATGCGGGTGGAGGTGTATCACAGTCACAATCTATACCGTAATCCCCACACAAAGCGGTCATGCCGCCTCACCCCAATGTATGCGGGTGGAGGTGTATCACAATCACAATCTCTACACAACTTGGAATAATAACTTTCACATAAATCACGACTAGAAATTATAACATGTGGATACATAATCCATAGTTTGGGACACATCCTCAATTTATAATGCAATATGATAAGAGCATTTGAAACACGAATTGAACATATATCTTCATCACAGAACGTATCGGAATACTCGATTTATAATCAACATCTCG